>BGZK01001411.1:0-157419 GCA_005406025.1 Eumeta japonica
CCCTCATAGAAAGCTGCACTATCTCTAAGAAATATAGCCCTACAAATTTTATTTTGATACTACTAGCATTTGCTACGTCTTCCTCCGAATCAGAACCGTGACCAGAAGTAGAATCAAAATTGCACACAGGACGAGAGATAGAACTGAAAGTCGGATCGAAATCGAAATTGAAATTAAGGCCAAAATCGAGAGCGAAATAAGAATAAAGAGCGTGACCGGTATCGAAATGAGAAGCAGGAGCGAGATCAAACTTTAAAGCGAGACCGAGAACGAAAATGTAATCGGAATTTGCTTACATCAAGACCGGAAATCGACATCGATGAAGGAAATCGACATCGAGAGCAGGACTGATTTTAAAATTGCGAACGAAATAGCCATCTGGATTTTAATTTTTTGACGAGGCGATCTGAAAAATGAAAGAATTTTATGTCCGCACGAATGGATCCGTGGCCATGGCCGTGGCCTATGTAATGTAAGTGATCGACTTCAAACGAAACTTGTCCGCATTGCGCACTATCTGCGTGCACTTTTACACAGAGTGACAAATTAGAATCTTTGGTTGTAGGATTCTCTTTTTTTCAGAAAATACAAAACATGTGAAAGTGATCTTTAATGACTCCATTCTTCATGTTATTTAATTGTTATTAACTTTTAAAACACAGAAAAAAACCTAAAATAGCTCTTACAAAATAGAAATTTACCTTTAACATACAAATGGGACAACAAGCATCCATTTTTTTTATACAGGTTAATCTATTACAAACACATCAAAATATCAGCTGGTTTTTGAATTAATTTTTGTTTTTTTTAAACGATAAGAAACTGTTTTATCGCATACGACCTTTGGAAATCAGCAAACGTATCGCGATTTTTAAGGTTCCGAGCCAAAATGGCAAAAACGGAACCCTTATAGTTTCGTCATGACCATCCGTCCGTATGTCATAGATATTTTCTTCAAAAACTACAGGACGTATATTGATCAAATTTATATCGTAGGTGTATTTTATAAGCCGCTACTTGGTTTGGTAGTTGAATTATAAAAATAAATATTTCTAATAAATAAATAAAAGGGTGGAGGATACACGTGACAGAAGTTGAAAAAATTTTTGCTAACATTAACGTATGGCACATATTTAGACAGTTCTTTACAAACATTTTAAAGTTACTAAGCAATTTTTCTGATTACGTGTATAATTTCCGAAATAATCGCTCCGAAAGTAATAGAAATTGTATGTCCCCCCTTTATTTTCTAAACTGTAGATCTAAAAAATATGAAAAAAATAGCTTAAGTAACGCTTAATAAATACTTTCAACGAAAATAATTTTCAACATGATCGAATATGCTTTTTTTGAGTTATTGCCGAAAAACTGCACTTTCAACAAAAGGTCGTAAGTGCCTTGAAGATACGCTCTTTTGCTGTTGCATTTAAATTTACACTAGTTTAATAGTAATAATTGACTTACCTACTTGTTTTTCTAGTTATTGGCGTCTAAAGTGCTTATAACTATTTTGTGCAGGAAACATGGAACCCTATAATGAGCATGGTCCGACATGCTCTTGGCCAGTTTTTTTTTTGGTTTTAATATGCATTACCGCTGTGTGCGCTGGTTGCAGGGCGCCACGCCACGTCATGTCGATAGGATATCACTGCATTACTTTATACAATACCGAAACTTTCATTTTATTGTGTTTTTTAACTTTTGTTGTATTAATTGTCAGTGATTTTTTCTACGATAAGCTTGCAATAACAAATTTCTTAGTAGAAAAATATGAGTACATCCTAGCTTTTACGTGTGAATGGAGTGAAATTAAATTGAAAATCAATAGAAATCAATAGGATATACTGAAAAGATCATAATTGTAACATCGCATAAGGTATTTTTTGACTAAATTTTATCTGAATGATAAGTCGATTTTAAATAAATCTGCTGTGTTAGTGGGAATCAATATCTTCGTTTATATTTTTAATAGCTAAGGTCAAGACGGTTCACGTTATAATGTGGGGAAAAGTTGCGCAGTTCATCGATATGGTTAATTCAAGTGCGTGGCGTAAGCACAAAAGGCTAACAAAGCAGCAATCATACTATGCCTAGGGGCAAATTCCTTTACTGTCAGCTGTGATTTTATTAGTCGATTTTAATTTTTTAGGGTTCCATAGGTATTAATGCCAATGAAATCACAACGTTTATAGTCTCACTGTCTGTCTGACCGTTTGTCAGTTTTACATCAGTTCATTCGTGTGAATAGATAAAATATTATTATTATTGTGATTTTAGCAAAAAAACTTCAAATTCATATTTGTGCGTTATGCGTTTTTGAGAAGTACTTTATAAACGTCAACTGTTATATAGGAATGCGTTGGTAATATTTGTTTGTATCTAAACTACTGGATGGCGCAAGCGTGCTATAATATCTGTTATGTTAAAATAATGACCACTGATGCGTGTTGGGACATTCGAAATAAGCTCATTACAGCCCAACAGTATAAAAGGTGCAGAAAGAAGACATAAGGAGAAAACCAATCTGAAGTAGAATGTCTGAAATGTCTGAAACGGAAAAAGAGTCATTTTAGTACTCATAATTGTTGCTAATCCCTTTGACTCGAATAATCGGTATCGTCTTCTATACCGATTATTCGAATCCTCAGTAACACAATAAGCTACTAGATAAAACAATAATGATACGAAAGTCTCGTAAAACTTGAAGCATTTTTATATCAGTTCTAACATGAAAATGTTCACTGCAAATGAGATTAGTCAGATAAATAAAATTTGAAGCTGGTTCAACTATGAAGGGTAACAAACGACGCTTAGGAGTCAGCCGCCTGAAAGTACCCAGTAACATTATACCGAGTAGGTCTTGAAACCTGATATTAAACAAAATTCCATAGCTTTAAGGGCGTTGAGCCTAACCTTGTTCGTATGTTCTTGACGTCATCACGTTTAAGAAAATAATAATCTGTTTAATCTCTTCTACGGCGTAAAAACTGCAATGTCTCCGTTTTTAATACTTCTTATTCAGTAAAGTTAGGGTCCATAGGCCCTCTGCCGTTTTTTTAATAGTAAGGAAACGACAACGCACCGACAGTGCGTTCTATACCTTTAATATAAGGAGGGGTATAAACTAATTACCATTATTAACTAGCCGATTCACGCACGTTGCGCTGTGCGTAAATTTAAAAAATTAGCAATGATTGTTTCCGATCTCGAAGCGATTCTCTACCGTCGATTGTCGCAGGTGCTGGCGGTCGGTGCAAACGCACGACACAGTATCGTCAAGTAATTTGTCGTTTTAATCGGTGGGACACGACTCGTTCGATTCAGTCCCACGTGTTTCATGCTCAGACCCAAGATTTTTCAGGAGTATAAAGTTTACGGCAGTCGCTTGTAACGTTCGTGCGTGATTTGAACGCGGATGACACCTGCTGCAGCGCGTCGTTTGCATCAAAAAGCTTTGACTTAACAAAAAGGTATACGACCCGTGCGATTAGGGCGGTAACCATTAGCTCACCTTGAGATTTCCACTCATAGCGCGTGCGCACAGGAATAGTTATTTCTTGCAAGAATGACCGTCAGCGCCCGAGTGAAAGTAGTAAAGCCATGCTGTTGTCATATATACTTCAGCATGTATTTTCAGCATGAAAATAGACCGGATCGAGATACCATAATCTGACATAGGTAATATGTGAAGAGACCATTTTCACTGTTGCTTGTCGTCCGGTGAGTCAAAGTTTCAGTGCCCGCCTCTCCTTTTTGTCAGCCCCCTTCTCCCTCCATCAGATATCCATTTTCTACGCAGGAAACAGCAACGCACTGGTGACTCCTTTCGAGTTGCTAGTGTTAATGGGTGGCGAGGACCACTCATTCTCTGATAGCTCGCAATTTCATAGCGACCTTAAGACCTTAGACTTGTAACTTAAGACTGCGCGTAGGCCCGGTAGCGGTCGGGCGCTGCTAACGGGCCTCGCCAACATAACAATGACAGCTTACGAGACCGACGGCTCAACGAAGTAAATGGTTTAGTTTGACTTTAATCTCAATCGGCCGATTCGTCCATGGCCTTGAGCATTGCAGCCAACAACGCTTTTCCATACAGCAGCACGTATCCGTGTCGCTGGCTGGTCAGCATCCGCGGCGGGAGCGGCGGAAGAGATCGTGCCGTGAGTCCGAATTTCTCGTTTCATTAGATTTTAATTTTCGTGGCGCTGAAGCACGTAATCCGATCATCGTGCGTGGTCGTCGCTCGATATCGCCAACATTCAAGCAACATTTAATAATTGTGGCGATCGTTTCATAAAAATATCGTAAAACATCGCCGCGGGCGATGTGCGGCCATTATTGTAATTTTATTTGTGATAGCCTTTTATCTTACGAAATGCGCAATGAGACAGGCGTCACTTTACAATGCCCGCGCCCGCGCCGATCTGGCATTTTGATTGCGAACAATATGCATGTCTTTGGAGGCACACTCGTGTCGAACCTTGATCGCCACGGATCTCTATTGATAGGTGTCGTTATGCAATTTTTTTTTTAGTTAGTTTAATTTCTAGAAGACAGCTTCGGTTGACGATCTGGTATAAGTATCATAAAAATGTAAAATGGTGTTTTTTTTCTTAATCTTATATCAATATTCTTAGTCCAACGAACGGCTTGAAATATAATAAGGAAAGAATGATTTACTACAGTTCTTAATGACGTATTTCAGCAATATTTGTGTTGTGATTGTCTAATTGAAATATATACATGTAAAAGCTATTGATTTGTCCACGTGTCTTATCTTCCGAAAATGCTAAAACATACTTTTTTTTTTATTAATGACTATAGTAATATTAATCGTATTAAACATTATCTCACAATTGACTCTGTAGATACTTTCTTAATTTATTCACTTAACAAGGGAAAGATAAAAATAAACGTATCGAACCTGTTAAATATTATGGTTTCATTAAAAGCTTACCCATTTCGTTAATGTTAAAATAAAGAAATCACAATTGTTATCATGACAATTCGCCAATACTTAACTTTAAAATAGAACTATTTTATTGACACATCAAACCAACCGTCTATAGGAGATCACCTAATTACCTACTTATTAAATATATAAGACTATATAAAATGTAAATTCGTTCTATACAAATGTGTAATTCAAAATTTAGCATTTAATTCTATAGAGTACCTGCCAAAAAGAGATAAAATTTTATTTGCAATAGAGCCCAATGAGCCATTCAAAAGCCTAATTAGATCGTTTGTATGTTAAAAAAACGCGATGGCAAAATATCGATAAATATTTATCTTTTCAATGGTGCTAATTATTCCTATGGGGTCAATGAAAATCTGCCCATTCGATTGTACCAAATGCCAGGTCTAAATGCCTCAACGGATATACATTTCAGTCTATTCGGTCGCTTCAACTTTGCACTCGGGTTTCATAATGGTGGTTAATGTATTGATAAGTAATTGGCAATAGGAATCGGGTATGGTGCTGATGCAACCGTCGGCGATGTTTTTTAATTGCATCAGTGAAAGGAAAGCCTCTTAATTAATAAAAAACGCGGCGCGACCGCCGCGCCGACCTAAGACCTTGACACGCGCGCTGAGAACCTAACCGACTCCGTTTGTTTTTAATTCTCCGAGCGCCGAAATAAGTGGTGTCTCGTATTCGTTTATCTGTACGAATTGTTATGCGCGAAAAATATATGAACTAAAAATGAAAGAATTGTTAAAAAAAATTCTAGATTTTATATTGAGGTGGTACTCGATTTTGAGTTTCATCAGATCAATAAAAAATGGACGATTGGAAAACGCTATGAAATTTTAAGATTACATACAATTTTTTGGTCTAGGTTTTGAATTATGGGATAAATAAATGAATTCTATTTAGGGAAATGAAATTAGTAGGGATTTCCCTTCGATTTTAATACTATTTGAGAATGTGGATTCCACGCATAAGCAAAATAATAATAAATATTAACAGCCTGAATGTTGTAATGTGTCGACTCCACATTATTAGAAGCAATGATTTATGTTGATTCCTTGATGGCGTATATTTGTGTTCTATTGCGGCATGCTCTATATGCAATTGTAGGCAAGCAAAATATCTTTTAATGTACAAGTTAATAATATAATGTCATTAGAAAATGTCATAATTTTTAAAAAAATACATAGTTATTTACTTAAATCTAGATTGCTAATTTATCATTTCAAATTTACTATGTCTAATGAGGAGGTCATTGTTTTATCTTACCGACAATAAAAAATCTTTACTCATCAAAAGTCAACTATTAAGGTCAAAAACGATATGAAATGCGATCTTGAAGATTTTCGTTTCGGGAAACGGAAGGACGAAGCCGTCCAATGTGTATTGTTTTAAAATAGTCTTGACTTCGTAATATTTAAATCTTATATCTTACGAATTACGTTTCTTTGGGTTTATTGATTTTTCAGTTTTTCTTTCAAGAACTTCCCCTTGACGCACACATATGTGTTTCTTAAGATCTGACGTTTGCACTCACATTATTGTTTAGAAAAATAGTTTAATGGTTAATGTTCCAGAATTTTGTTATTGGGGAATTAGTATTGTAATTATTTGTAAGTGTTATTATCTATTCGTTTTTGGAAAAAAAATATCTTCTCGTTTTAAAGATAAACAAGATATGCCCTTTCACAGAAGTAGGTTTAGACTTAGTAGATCAATTTACGTTCTGCGGTCACGCAGTTTTTACTTACTAGGTACTTAGGCAATGAAATTCATTAATTTATGAACATTAAAAGAAAAAATACGTACTTAATATGATTTCAATTAAGCGATTATATTTTATTATAGCAATTATTTTAATGTTCCTTAATATTCTTTACGTTAAGAGTGTAATTTCAGAAGCCAAATTACTTGTATGTACTTACGTTTTGTGATGTTATTAATTTATAGAAATATAAATTAATAATTTATTGACTAATAAATTCTGAAAGACAAAGCGGTCCGTATATGTAATGTAAAACATAAATAATAAAATTTTTATGTAATAGATTTTTGACATATTCTTAACAATTAATATTATTTTAATTTTATGTCAAATTATAAATGACTTGACGCTTTTTGTATTACACATGTGCTTTTATTGCTGTCCTGGACAGAATTATTTATGGAAATAGTGGTTTTCTACACGTGTATAACTACAGGTAATTGAAGATACAAAAAATTTAAAAGCTTTTATTCAAATATATTATATTTAAATGCATTACGTGTCAATACCTACTATCTTAATATCTTAATACGCATTTTTCCTTGTAGCTTATAAAATGAAGAAAGTCAACTTTGGATTAATTTCTGATGTTTATTGAGTTGCAACTTTTCATATACGTTGAAAGCTCTCAAGTTCATTATCAATGACTCGCTTACAACTTTAGGGTTCCGTGCTGAAATGGCAAAAACGGAACTCTCATAGTTTCGTCATGTCCGTACGTCACAGGCGTTTTACATAAAAACTACGAAACTACTCCTCCATACATTGTTAGAAATTGTTTTCAATAAACATGAACGAGTGGTACATATTTTCGACAGTTTGTATAAAAACACTTTAAGATTTCTAAGCAATTTTTCTAATTACGTGATTAACTTCGGAAATAATCGATACGAAATTTGCAGGAATTGTCCGTCCTTCTGTTTCCTAAACCGTATGCGCACAAAATATGAAAAAAGTTAAGAAGGTAACATTTAATAAATATTTCAACGCAAATTATTTTGAACATGGTCGGATATACTGTTATTGGGTTGTTGCCGAAAAACTGCGCTTCTCAACAAAAGGATGTAAGTGCCACGAAGATACGCTCTTTTGCTGATGCACTTTCGCTTACACTAGTTTAATAGTATTAGTCGACGCACCTACTTGTTTTTTATAATTATAGACGAATAAAGTAATAGTTATAATATAATGCTTATAACTATTCTGTATGGGAAACAAGGAAAAAATGTAATTACTTACTTTTTTCATGTGTAGTCCATATGTTTATAATAATGGCTTCGGAACTCTATAATGAGCATGTTCCGACATGCTCTTGGCCAGTTTATAACTTTATAATCCCACTTTCTATACGATAACTTTATAATAATTTGGCTATGTCAATATACACCCTTATTTTCTGTATATAGTCTCCCTTCATTTATTTTTCTTTTTAATTCAATACAATAACTATTATTTACAACACTTAGTTCAATCCGTCATCTGTTTAATCCGCATGGTGTTTTCGTACTTTACAGAATGTGTGTCTGACCTGATGCCACAGCTAGGATAGTCTTCTGACCTGAAGAACTATTTCAAGGTCCAAAGCAGCGATTTGAGACTTCATATACATAGTTCAAGTTTTATAACAGAACTTAATTTTAACTGAGACAGGACGCAAAAGTAGAATAATTTCCTCTACAATTGAATACTGTAACAGTTAACTGTATTGACTACAAATACATCCAATAAAATTAATATATTGAGTGATTTCAGCAATTGTTAAAACCAACGTAATTAAGAAAGTAAGAAGTTACTAAAAGTAATTAAGTAATTCTTAATTTTTTATGTATAGCGTTGTCGAGGGGTAAAGGAGCAAGTTAATCACCAGAGAGTAGGTGGTCACCACCACCCATGGACGCTCGCAAATTCGTAGAAGCCGCTAATGCGTTGCCGGTCTCTTAGGTAGAAATAGAATATTTGATGGAGAAGGAATGGGGCGATAGGGGGGGGGGGGCGCCGGAACTCGGAACTCTCATTCACTGGACGAAATGCGACAGCGGAAGCTGTTACTTTACGTCTGTATTCTTGGTATCTCATCGATCGAGGTGGCCCATTGTCGTGTTGCAGCCCAGTTGACCACACATCCATAGCTTCTAAAATCATTTTTTTATTTATTAACACTGAATTGAAAAACAAAAAAAAAAGGTATAGCAAATAGTGAAATAGTTAATATTCAAACAGTGACAATGCTGTAACATACAAAAGGACTTCATTTATATGAGCAAATTCGAAAAGTATGTTGCGAGATAACGATGAAAGTAACGTATTTTCGTATTTCTAGTGTCAATCTTTAGAGTACGAAATTATATTTGAACCAAAGCCACTTTCGCATACGTTTATCGATTGCCAAAAAATCAATAAACCTTTTAGTTCATATTGGATTGTTTTTAATATATTTTTAATTTCTATGGTCGACATTTGAAAACACATTATTTACGGTATCACAAACGTATAATGTATTTTGCCATTAAAATTCTTTTTGGACGCTTTTAGAGCAAAGAAAACTTAATATCTCGCTGCAAAATCAAATAGAAGTCACTAGAGTCTAGTGTGCCGAAGTAGTCTCATGATTTTGTTGCTTTCTTCGTAAGTAAATGCTTAGAAAAATCTTTGAAGCATTTGACAAAATTTAATATGTATACCAAAATAGTATACTCACTAAAGTGCGGGTAGATAGTCGCACATCTGAAATCAGCGAACTTTCAGGAAACCATTTATTAATGTCAGCGATGCGAGAATCAATTTCCAAAAATATGGATTCAGTTTGCATACGGACGGATAGCCAGCGAAACTAGACTACGGGTAACAGTAGACTTTGCCATCCATGGTATAATTTAATATGATGTAATACAAATTATCGATAATATTTTTTTAAATTTTTGAAAAAAAGGCATATATGTTTTTTGTTAAAAGAAAGAAATAAAGTAAACGATAGATTTCATTTAAAAATCGTGATGCTATCTCATCGTGCAAATTTTGAATTCCAGTAATTTTGTATTTTAACTGCCGCAATCTGAATAATTCCTTTGTCGTTGCTTAGTAAACGCTCGTGGGAATGTCACACCCGGAGTCGGTTAAGCGCTCAATAGCATATAGCGCGGCGGTAAGACGGACGTCTAATCAACACTTTAAATAACAATTAGTCAAATTACACTACAGCTAATCTAATGAATTAATAAATCTTTCCGAGTGCAGTCGCAGCATGTTAAATGTTTTTTTGTGGCATTGTGATCGCATAAAAAAATTTGCACTATTCACGCTCGCCACTCTATGACGCACGATAGTATGCAAATGGATAGAAGAACCTGAAGTGCATCATTACCGAAGACAGTTGTAGTGTAACTGTTGTTAAAAAGTCACAACGTCATTCTTCGTGCTTCACGTGTGTACATACATGTCCCGATTACAAGATTTGTATTAACCTATCGCCAGGTGACTTGCCCTGAGTGTGGCAACACCGTCGAGGGATTCGAGTTGATAAGATGATATTGATTTTTTTTTGTTGCCGATCGCTTTTTCAATTGCATAAATATTCTTAGGATGTTGTAGAAAAGTATAAAAAATCCGTATAATTATTATCAAGTGGTAAAACACTTGATAATTTAAATTAGTACTTGTCGTATAAATTAAGTTTCCTTGCGGCCGCTCTATTTTTCGTTAAATTACAAAGGTACTAGTTATTTGAATTCTTATTGAATTTTTATTTTATATTATTTATTTACTAAATTTATATTATAATATACTAATTATAAATATTTAATGTAATTATTAATAAACACTATATAACATATTAAGTACATTTACTATAAATTCTAAGGTTTACTTGAATCGTGTTAAATTAAAGGCATATAAACAAACATTCCGGTTAATTTAACATACATTTCACAAGTTAAGAAGTGCTTTATTATTTTAGTCGTAGCGTATTGTTCTAAAGTTTCTTATAACAGTTACTTTCCTTGTTTATTTTCTCTGCGTTTTAATTACACAACTTCGTTTTTGATGTACTTATTTTTTTTTGAATCATTATTAATTTCAACCATGTTATAACCACTTCTTAGTCCTAATATGCAGAATAAAATCTTTTCCTAAAATGACAATATGGAACACGTTTCCATTAGCACTAAAATCTTAGACATGTTCATGTGATTTGTATATATTTTGTTTACTAGAAGATTTCGATTTAAGGGCATTCATTTAAAATATAGTACAGATCATGTCAAACTCTACTCTAACATGTTATCGTTTACACTTTGAGTTGTATCGAGTACATGAAACATAGCCTTCAGTAATATGGGCGATTAGAAATGAAATATGGCTTTTCTGTACAAATGCATCGCGATCACTGCAACAAACCACGTGTGGGGGAAGAGTGGCAATTTAAAGAGGTTATATTCAGCGCTATGAAAGGCAGCAGATTGTCTAATTCTCTTAATATTTGGCATTGCTCTCCAAGGAGATTCGAAATCCTTGACATGGCAATGATTTAGCAATCGACACGTCTAGATCATTACTGTATATTCAAGGTTCCGTCCATTAGGGCGCTACTAATATGCAAATCTAATGAAAGTCTTTAACGACGATTCAACGGATCAATTTTCATATCATCATCAAATTCTCCAACTCTTCAAGCGCGATACGGAATTCAAAACGTGAGAAACCTTTAATTTCACAGCCCCATTCAATTTTCATAAGACAATCAGAAAAAATCAATAAAAAACTGATCTAAACGTTTAAAACAATCAATCCGAGCGGCATGATTTAAGTATGAAGATAAGAAAATTTTTTGAATTATAAATTAATGTTAATTAAATTAAATTTGATTTAATAATATTAAATAATTAGATCTCAAAAAGTTTAAAACTTATCAAAATCAATTGTTGTCGGATATTAACATTAATAAGTGGCGTGGTTGACACACACACACACACACACACACACAGACACACACATGAACGCACTCTCACGCACATAACAGCCATTCGTGTCGCGTGTGCACTTGGCACACCTAAGTGCATATGCGCGCGTACTTTCGATAATATTGTTTTGCTCCTACTTGATCTTTGTATTCAAATGGACGTCGAAGGAGCGGCGCCTCCTGGCACAAGTATTTTTAATGCTTAAAAGGAGTGTGCCTACAATGTAAGCTGTAACCTAGGTTAAGTTAATGGAAATAAACATTTTTATTATTATTATTTAAATTATTTTATTGCTGTAATGGGTGATTGCGATCAGTATATTTAGAGCGGATGTATCTTCAAGCATCAACACTTATTTTAAAAGTAATGTAAAAACTTTTAACTTTAATTGACTGTTTTACGTCTCAACATACAGAATTTTACGCCAGAGATTCTTGTACTTTTGACATTAACTACGTGTAGTATAAAATTTTCCGAAAATGTACCAGACAATATCGTTCAGATTGTAGATTGTTTTTGTGATTTACAAACAAAAATTAATTTTATGGCGATGCAATTCATAGAGGCGGAAATAAAAATAAAATAGGCCAAGGTTGACTCCTGCATTCAGAACTCCGTGTCAAGTTTGCTTCTCTACGGGTTATTGTTTTTTAGAGCTTGGTACTCTGATCAGTGTACTCAGAAGAAGCCAAAAAAGATCCAATGAGTGCTGTGGTATTTTACTGTGAAACACCTGAGACCCTCTGGGTGCACCTCTGTCCTCAGTAAACGTTAAGGCGGGACAAGGACTAGGTAGGTTAAGGAGAAACGCTATAATTTAGTCTCGAGGCAGTAAGTTGTTCATCAACTTCGACAATATATGGATGTTGTCGACAGCATTGATTGATACTTTGCTCGCCTTAAGTAGAGCACGTGAATAAATTCACTGGAGCGGTGAGCTTAGGGGGTTTGCGGTCTGTTTATAAGTCTGAAGTGGAATACTACGTGTTTTCGGGTACTACTTCTATAAACGTCAAGGTTGGAGAAGGTGTGTAGGAGTTTGTCGTTTGTGCGAGCCATCCCTGTTGGGGCAGTCGAAGAACGCGAATTCAAAGAAATGATGATTGTTTAAGAACTTATTCCAACTGAAATATTATAATGTTGTGAGGAGGAATAAGGAAGAAGGCAAATTATTTAATTGGAATAGTTAAGGCATGCGCCACTTCAAGGATCTTCATCCAGGAACTTGATTTGGATGTAACAATTCGACCTCTTAAGTGAATTTCATATGGAAATCGTTAATCGACAACATGAAATTGATTAATTTAAATTACTATGTATTTAAATCGAGATACTGATCGATTAAAATCAATGATGGCTTATAACAATTATTGAAATAATCGTTATTAATCAATCTATTTATTTCTAATAATAATTAATAACTTCTAATAAAATATGAAATACATTAAACTCTATAAGACGAATTAGCATACGACTATAAAGTTGTATCGAAACATCGGTACATCAAGGTCAGTGCTGAGTGCCATCGTTTGTGGATCACGAATCGAAAGTGCTATTTGATCGATAACATAAGGTGCTGTACAGACATTGCAACATCAACATAAATCAACATGTTGATCTGATACATTTCATTTATTTTATATTGTTTCGTTAAGCATATAATTGTTCTACTGATATGAGGTCACGTGATAATATGTTCCTTAATAATTCATCGTTATTGATAGCTAATTCAAAAATAGATCTAAAATAGAAAATATAAACCTTGAAAAATTATTGTAAAATAAATAATACTCTTGAAAGGCAATGAATAAACATAGTTAAATAAAATTGTATTAATAAGATTGTCGGAAATAGTTTTCTCCACGTTTTTGCGTGACTCATAATGCTAAGCATTTAAGAATGCTTAGCGATCGAAAAAAATATTTCGTCTGTTGTTGACAACCATTGTTGTACTTAAGTAGTATTAAGTACACTACAAGTGAGTAGTATTAAGTAGTACAGTTAGTACTCAAAAACGAGAAAATTTGTTCACCATTCTACTAATATTACATGACAATGAATCCGGTCAACTTTGGTACATGATTTGAAGTAATAAAAACGAAAAAAAACATAAAAATAGTTTATAAAACTTTTTGGCAATCGAAACGTATGTTGGTTAGGTTTGTAAACACGGTAACTTGTAAAAAAATCCATTAATTTTTTTTTTATTAGTTTTTAAATTACAACAAGTGATTTTCTATTGAAAATGGCAGTCTGATTTGGTGTTGTGAAATTATAAATAACAAGTATAATTAACGAAACAAGACATCGTTTCCAGAAAAGAAGGTCAAAATTTTAAGTAATGTACCAAGTCAAAAAAAAAATCAAAATTGCTGTTACACAGCTGTATCTATACAAACACATACACCCCTCCACAAACACACACATAAATAGTGGTATAACATAAAAAAATAACTAGTTAAGTAAATTTCTTCTCAACGTGGTGTCAGAAAGAGTGCTTAAATTTCACTACAGTATTTCCATATGATTTCCTTGTGCTTTATTGAATTTATTTTAAAATTTATCGAAAATCATTTCCGAGGCATCCTTATACTAATTATTTGTTAAAAATTGGGCATTCTCTGGTTTCAATCTTTTCAAACCCAAAAACTAAATAGACTATTTTTATCAACTTATTCACTTTGAAATATTATTTGGTCAGAATCCACATTCAATGAAAGTTGAATCTAATATGTCTGACCTTAGTTGCTTACGGAGTATTGAAAGTATATTGGAAAACTAAAACCTATTTATTTTTAATAAAAGATCTTAACGATAAAGTCCCAGAAAATAATGACTCGTGATAATAAAAATGCCACAGTTTTATAAAGTTCTATCAAATATCTTACCCCCACCTAACTCAGCTATTATTTTTATGTTGTTGTAAAATTTATTTACAAAAAACAATTAGTTATGGATAATAAAAATATACTTTATATGTAATTGGCCATTGCTTTTGACTTGGTCCGCATGGATTACAGAATTAAAGAAAGCATTTTTTGAATTTTAAATTGAACTTTAAGCTAGGAAACTGTGAAAGTGCCATCAAAGTCTATTCACTAGTTTTTGCGTGATGCCATAATACAAGTACACAAACTCTAAAAACCAATATTCAAAGTTCAGAACCCTGTGTTATTGGATCCGATATTACTTTGTCAAAAATATCTCCAATGTTCTGCACTTTTCGATTGGTCGTTTTTAGATTTTCATATTTTCCTTAAATATAAGCCTTTTGGATCCATATATATGATTTTTTTTTATGAAAAAGGTGGGGTATGAGGTGTTTCTTCAGGTTTATTCCTGCAAAAGTAAGAAGCTCTTATAGGTCTCTTTGTTGTCTGTCTCTTTATTAAGACCCTTTTTCTCAGGAACGCGTAGAGGTAACAATTTGAAATCAATACTTAATACTTATGTTTACGAAAACTTTAGCTATAAGCTGACGCTCGCAAGGAACAAAATTTATAAGGTATTTCCCATTGACCTAAAATCATGAAATTTGCCAAAAAAAAAGGTCTCACAGTACAAATAAAGGGAAAAAATTAAAATCGTTAATTTGTAGTTACAAAATACGAAAATTTATTTTTGTACTTACAAACTTACAATTTCAAATGGAGTATGAACCGTCATTTCGACTAATACATGGGACAACATTTTTTGATTCTGATTTACGGAAACTTAAGATTTTAAAAAATTCGGTTATTAAGATACAAAAAAAATAATTTTGGAGATACCTGGTACCAATATCTCACTAGTATCTGCGTCGTAAACAGACAAAAATCGTTGAGACTCTTAGTGGATGAAATATCTACATAAATAATCAATTTCGTACGGAACTCAAGGTGCGCGAGTTCGACAAGCACTTGGTCGGTTTTTAGGGTTCCGTAACCAAAATGGGTAAACCTAATAGTTTCATCATGTCCGTCCGTTACAAATATAAACAACTAAACAAAAAATAATAATATTTCTAGAGTACGCACTCTATATATGTAAAAGTAGCTGAAAAAAAAATTATTCAACAAAAATCAACGTGTGACACATATTTTAACAGTTCCTTTAGGTTTCTTAGCAATTTTTTTCAATTAAGTAAATATTTTCGGAAAGAATTGCTCCGAAAATAGCATAGATTGTGTCCCCCCTTTACCATTATACCCTATGTTAAAAATATTTTAAAATCACAAAGATAAGACTTAGTAAATATTTTCAAAGAAAATTATTTTCAATATGTTTCAGTATATCGTTTTTGAATTATTACCGAAAAACTGTGCTTTTCAAAAAAAAGAGCGTAAGTGCCAAAAATATAAGCTCTTTTGCTGATGCATTTTTTCACATCGTATTTTTACATTTTAAGACTTTAGTAAGTGTTTTAAATCATGGATAGGTCAATACTATTACTAGGGCTGCTATTTATGTATACGGAACTGACCACATACAGAACAATATTTAAAAAGTAATTATAACATTCAAAAATTGAACTCCTTGGCTGTAGAATACAGTTTGTTTCATGTAACTGTCAATTGTTTTACCATTGTAGCTTCATTTTGGAAATTGCGTGTCCTTATCACCCTGGATTTAACTCCTGAAAATTTTTATGCGATGATTTATTAGTATTTTCGGCATGTGCTAACTCAAAAACAGTGAATTGATCAACTTACTTCGAATTTTGGGGATTGAGCACCATCGAAAATCAATGTGTACCACTGGTTTAGTGAGTTTAATCGTGAGCGGTTTATCCTCACGGACTAATTTAAGGAAGGTCGACCTAAATCTGTTGTTACACCACAGAATATCGATGTTGTGCGGGAACTAACAACGTAAAATTGTCATGTTATATATTGCGAGATAAAGGTGTCCCTGACTATAAGTATGACGAATATACATAAGATATTACACAAAAAATTGGCTGTAAAAACAATTTGTTTGCGTTGGATTCGTACAACTTGAGTATTGATAAAAAACAGGCTCGTATCGATTGGCAGAAAATAATGATAAAAGAATACGACCATGGTGCGTCAAAAGCCATTTATAATATCTATAGAGGCACGGAATCTTGAATCTATGCGTATGATCCCGAGACTAAATAACAGTTAACGGTTTGGGTGTTCCAAGATGAGTCAAACCCAACTAAAGTGATTCATGCCAAAAGCACTTTGAAGCAAATGGTTGCCTGTTAAGCTATTGTATAGCTTTTGTCGCGGGCTTTGAGCACGGCGACCGAATCAAGAAATTCCGTAACGAAAATAAAACCTAATACCTCCCACTCCGCCTACCATGTAGCTCGACCGAGCGTTCGCGTAACGTGTATGTATATGGTACGACTGTACGAAGCTCGCACGGATCGAGACGAGCTGCTCCGAAATCTGACGAATACGTAAGCAGCTGTTTGTGAGAAAGTATATAGGTGTATAGGTATCTATCATATCTTTATAATGCCACACTCACCGCATGTGACCCGTAAGTATATATGTAGGCATATATGTATACATAGGTGTACCTATATACAACAGTGAATAGCAGTTGCTGGTGAATAACTATAGGTACGCGTAAAATTTGTGTTATAAAGTGTTCTAAATATGAATAAACAAAGTGCATTTATTAATGAAGGAAGTGATGAAAAACTTGAATTAATATCAAAGAAAAAAAAATACTACATAAATAAATAATTATAATTATAATTGCATAAGTTGATAAAAAATGCAATAGCTTTACCGCGGCAGTTCCCGAGTGCCACACCTTTAATAATTTTTTTAGTATAAATGAACATGTGGTTACAGTGCCATTAGAGAATCGTAAAACGGTTAATTCGGAGTCGTACGCGACCATTTATTTGCCAGAAGCCTTGAGAGAAATAAGAAAGAACAATCGACAACGCAGAATCATTCTTCATCATGCCAATGATAGCTGTCACACGTAGGCCGAAATAATTCGGTTTTTGAAAGGTCAAAAGATCGAATTGACGGGTCATTCACTGTACAGCCTCGATTTGGTAACCAACGATATCTATTTGTTCCTAAGCGTGAAGAATAATTTACGTGGTCAACGCTTTTCGAGCCGTGAAAAGGCCATTGATGCGTTCAAAATGCACGTTTAGGAGATATCTCAATCTGAATGGAAAAAGTGCTATAAAAATTGGTTTCAGCGTATAAGAAAGTACATCGATCATCATAGTGAATATTTTCAAAATCAATAAAAAAATTTAAATGATAGATGTTTGTTTCTTTTTGATATTCCGGACATATAAACAGCAGTACTCATAGTTTAGATATACCTACTTGTTTCTCTAGTTAGAGGCGGTAAATTTTCTTATACTTACTCTGTACAGGAAACATTAAAAAAATATAACAACCTAGATTTTTTCATTGGGTGCATTTCTTTATAGTAATGGGTACGGAACCCTATATACACTGGGCAATGTCCGACATGCCCTTGTCTAATATTTTTCATAATATAAATTGAACTTGACAGCATTTATTCCTATAAATAAATACATTATTCTTTATGAAATATGGTATATTACTCATGTTGTTAAGTTGAATTCGTTATTTTGTTGATATGTTGATGTTGAACGATGATATCATTGCACTATGAACTCGCAGCAGAATCTCAATGTCGAGCTATTGTATATCACTTACGTCTTATATAAATATGTATGTTTCACTGTTCACTGCTTTGAATATGAACAATAGCGATTAGCAGGCAATTAACATTATAAGTACATTTGCCAATTAAATTGTATTTTGAAAGGGATTTATAGAAGCTTTGTAATCATGTACGCAAATAAAAAAGTACATTTCTTTGGTGTAAATAATAAGTTCGAATTAAATTCGACTTATTAAATATAATTATCGTTTTATATAGTGATTAATATATAATTTCATTCATGTTGATAGTTTCAATTGCATAAATTAATAAATGAACTACTATTAATTATTCATTTATATATAAAACAAACATATAAAAATTATTCGCGATAAACATTAATAAATAAATTTAAGTAATGTAAATAATGAAATAATTCTTAATGCAAATTTATATTTCAGCCTCTTTGAATATATGAATTTATAGTTTAATGAAAACATATTTTTTAGAATTAGTTTTATTCATTAGTAAATCTATAGTTAGGATTTTATCAATAATATATATATTTACAAGCGAAATACCACTCAGTAACTCATTCATCACGACATCTCCGAAACTATTGGTCCGATTGTGACAAATATTGGTGTGATGACAGTTTATATAAGTTTGAAACCCACGAAGAAAGGATTTTGTAAAATTGACTTTCGAAGTGGAGCAAAAGAGGGATTGAATTTTGTATGAAGCTTTTTCATGGAGCGAGATATAACTATGACGTTTGGTATCAATATAGAACTATTAATTCCAAAACCCATTTTCCACAGTGGCGGAATTTAGTATATGCTGTATAAAAATTAGGAGCGGGGCAGGGAGCAGAATCAAGGCCCAGGACCGGGAAAGAAATTGAAAGCGGATCTAGGACACCAGGATCGAAACCGAGAGTTGAACTAGGATGAAAAGCGTGACCGGGATTGAAATCAAGAAAAGCACAGGAACCAGAATTGAAAGCAGAACGACAGCGGTAGTGACAGCAACATCTTGCCATATAAAAGATGAGGGAATACATTTTATGTCTACGCGAGCTAAGCCACAGAGAAAAGCTAGTAGTGTAATAATGTGAATATTGGGCATATCATAACAAATTATTGTCAATAACATTCAAACTGGCTTACTAACTCAAATCGTGAAGAAAAATAGCATAAATTTCTTGGTCTGTTTTGAAGCTGCAAATTGAAAATATTGTCAGATTTTTGTGCGTTTAGAACTGTCAAAGTAAGTTTGGCGGTAATGTCACCAGGCGATAAAAACCTGATTTAACACTGTGTACTGTTGACACATCACGTATCTTATGGTGCGCGCGCATCGTAGAACTTACTGCCATCACGCGCCTAAAAAAAGGATAATTTTCAAATTGGGTCATACGGTTCAATTTAGCAAATCCTATGTTTTGTTCTGGTCAAAATGCTCAAAGGAATATCTCTAATTATTTTTGAAGTATCATACAATATTAGCTCCTTAAAAAAAAAAGAAAAAAATTTTTACACATTTTTCCGGCTTATTGCATGGATGTTACATTAACTTTTTTCCTTCTCCGAATAATGAATTAGTTCTTCTCGTGAGAAACCCCTCTCAGAACTGACTAATTCATATCTGATAGCGCATATCCTCACAGCTTTCCTAGAACTTCATGAGACAGGCGGGCGCCCGATTTAGGCTCACAGCCGTTTCGACAAAGTGAAAGGTCTTCGGGCAAGGTGTCTCAACAATGATCAGCTCCGTGCCCCGGGCGGGTCATTCTTATCTCGGTGTTACTTTCAGCGATGTAACTGCTGTGTAAAATTATGCAACTCGCATAATTCGTGGTTCGTCAGTTGCTCAGCTCCGTAGCTATCTAGTTATTACATTCGAATCACATCATTGTGCAATACCCTAATATTTATCATAGGATTCCATTTATGCTTTGCAATATATTTTAATGTCGGTATATGTGCATAGAATACTTTTTTTTTTGAAATATAATGGTTTTGTGATTTGAAGAATATACATTATAATTGAAATATTATTTTTGAATTCAAAAATAAGTAGGTATTTATATAATTTGATCACAAATACTTTATAATTTTTCAATAAATATTAACAAAGTTCTAAAATGTTTATTTGATAAAACTATAACACAGCTGACGGGAGTTCTTTAAACAACTAGGTTAATTATCATTAAACTTATATGGAACTTCGTCATTTTACAGTTAAAATTATGGAAATTGGAAAAAAAAGGGGGTAAAATTACGAACAAAAGCCAGTATGGGAAACGCATTATTTTTGTAGTTAAAAATCGTAGAAGTTGGTATTTAAGCACCTAAAGAAATTAAGGACATGTACCCAATAAAATATTTTCAATCTTAGATTCGAACATTAGAACGCATGCGTGACTTACGACATTTTTTTTTCATGTTGGCGATGTCGCCGAGAAAAGGTATGCTTGTACTTATTCAATTGCGTGTGACTTATTTGTCGAAATCCATGGTGAACTATGACCGATTAATTACGAGTTAGCTCTGCTCGAGAAACCGGCGCGCGTAACTCGCTGGCGGCGCAAGAGTCCAATCTTGATAGATCACGATTATCGATTGCGCAATGAACAAACGCATCTCGTAATGTAACTTAAATATACATATACGTATGTTGTGTAATGCGGTTTGATACGATCAAAATCATTTGAAATCACTGCACGTGTTTTGATTACTGTATCGACGGCGGTCGAATCGCTTGCTTTTTTTAATATTAGCAAATATTTTTTTATTGTATAACCAGCGGTCGCCGGTCTGCTTCGCCGCCCGTCATGGGATATGAAAGTAAATTAAAAAAAATAGTAAAGGGCATAAGAAAAACAACACAAAAATAGCCTAGATATATTTACTAAAAATTCCACGTCGGATTGTTAAACAGATTCACATACAAAGATTCAATGTTAAACAATATAGAATCAACGATGAACACGACTTTGTAAAATAACATGAAACATTTGTTTCAGGAGGGAAAGTATTTTTTAATAGATGTAAAATATACACGCATATTAGTGATTTGCAAATCTTCCATTAAGTTTCAAATGTGGACACAGACCAAATATTCTGTACTTGCTTATTTATGACCAATATTCAAATATTTAGATTGTAACAGCTACAGTGAATCTTCAAATAGGTATATAAAAAAAAATTAAATCTCGTCATTATTTGAAAGGAAGTTTATTTAATATTGTAAAATATTATTGTCGCAGATAAAAATATACGTGTCGACTAGTTTCCAAAAATAGAATCGTAGGTTATCTGTATATCTTCTAAAATTATATTTGTGATATTTATTAAAATTGAGCGAGATATTTGTAATAGTCCGCAGTCTGATTTCGCGTTTTTGAAACTGTTGTAGCTTGTAATAGACTACATTAGCGATGATTAATAACAATCAAAAGTGCATATATGCAAGTTTTTAAATTATGCAAAGTATTCTCTCATGCGCATCGACTAAAACTGACCTTTAAAGCGCAAATTAGTATGTGTTGACGATGTCGATAAATCTAAATATCGATTTTGGTATCCTGCGCATATTTTCTTGTTGCTTAACCGCATGCCGTTCAAGCTGAACAGTGATTTACTTAAGAGTTGCGTGCGTGATTATCGATATCGACTAAAATATGAAAATAAGTGTCATGCCATTTTATTTGTTCATATATAGATTCTAATATTGATGATTTTTAAACTAAACTAGTGCCGGGCACCTTAATGTGGAACCATCAAACATATAAATGAATTATATAAGCAACGGTCCCTAGAAAGTTAATTCAGAATATTTATATTGCTCTTAAAACTTTGTTGTAAGAAATAGTGAAAATTTTCTAAGGATCATTTAATAATATTGATGATATCGTAGAGGACCGAACATAATAATCAATGAATTCACACGTTCTATACTTACAGATTTGAATTATATCAGTTATATTATCAAAATTGTATGCAATGATTGTGTTATGGATTCCGAGAGTCACGTTCGTGAAATAAAACTAAATCCCTGAAAGTATTTCTGTAACTGAAATATCTATTCGTTGATGACAAACATTTGGAATGATCTAGAATCCTTCTAGTAGGAGAAGGTGACTACAAGGAGAAGAAATGAGAATAAGTGGGGAAAAACAAAAGTGTTTTTGCAACCTCAAGAAAGGGGCGGTAGGTGTGCAGGTATTTCACGAGTTTCCTTGCAGAAATATATTCGAGCCGTATGTAAATTAAATATTACAGAATAAAATTAGATTATATTTTAGGGTAAATCAAACAATGACATTAAAGGGTTTCAATTTTGAACTACCTTTAATTTTTGTTATCTTTAAATTATAATAATTTCGTTGATGGAAAAGTAATTACATTTTGAGCTAAAACCTATGAAATATCCCTTTGTGGGGTGTGCTTTCCCTCCAAGAGGGAATTTTAGACGGTTTATTGTCTATGCTAGCTCGAGTGTTATGAACTTCATACGGCTTTGAAAATTCAGACGATTCTTTTACCACGTGAAGGTTTTCTCTCGCGTCATCAAAACTGTATTTTTTTTCCTAAATAAATTATTTTGAAACCTCTACCGGGCGATATCATTCGTGCATTGCACGCTTACTACATGTCAACGCCTCAATTTTTGGACAATAGGGATATTAGGGCCGTAATTTAAAAAAAAAAATTTGGTCAATTTATTCGGTGTGATAACAACAAGATGGACGACATTAAGTTATTAAAAACTGATGATATTATAATGATAATGGCGCTAACTTATCATCGACGGCTGGTCGCAACACTGGCGCGGCCGGGCGGTACACGGCGCGGGAGTGGCATCACTCGCATTAGAGATTTTGACCTTTCACATGCAGGTGTTGTGAACATTTTGAATGAGATCAAACCACTTTTTGAATAAATTATCTTACATCTAAATTGTGCTGGCGGTGACGACAACCTTTCAACCGTTTAGTGGTCTAGTTGACTCTAATGGTCGTCTGAACAGCATAATTTAAATGAAACAATTTTAACGTAATATAAGCTTATTGTACACATTTATCTGTCTGTCTAACTGCAGCTACAGTAAACAGAATATTTTGCAAATTAAACTTCACATCCCAAGAGCGTGTTTACCTTTCCATTCGTATTTGGTTCATATATGGGATTCTCTTTTCCATTACAATAAATAACACAGTATACAAATTTTCATCGAATTATTTGCTTTTAGGACAAATATAAAACATTGTAAACTATTATGGAAGACTTAAGAGTGCCAATTTCAATGTTAAAAAAATACGTGTGGCACTCGTGGACTGCCGCGGTAAAGCTATTGCATAGCATTTTTTACCAACTTATGCAATTATAATTATTTATTTATTTTTGCAGTATTTTTTTCTTTGATATTAATTCGAGTTTTTTTCTTTGATATTAATTCAAGTTACACTTTTTGAGCGTGGTGACCGATCAGAAAACAATTTTTTTTTCTTTTATTGAATAAATGAGAAGTTAATATCGTTTAAAATACTTAATGCTGCCACAATAAGTCATTTCTCAGTGTGGCTGCGAAATGTAAACAGAAGCGTCACGTAAATAATTATAACATTGTACGTTAGATGGCGCATTTAAAGAAAAAGAAAATAAAATGTCATATGTGGAACATCTGGTTGGAATGAAATACCTTTCGCTATAATCAATATATTAAATAACAGATACAAGAAAATAAATTAACAACGTTTGTGAGCAATTAAATGAAAAATACAGTAGTCGTACCATATACTTGCACGTTATGCGAACGCTCGGCTGAGCTACATGGTAGGCGGAGTGGGGGATGTTAGGTTTTATTTTCGTTACGGAATTTATTGATTCGGTCGCTGCGCTCGAAACCCGCGATAAAAGCTATGAAAAAGCTTAAAAGAAGACTATTGTCTGAATGTGTTAAGGCTTCTTATAAAATATAATAATAACTAATTTAGGGTTTTTTGTAAATATACATATTAACGATATAAAAGAAATTACAATTATAAATTTTGGTCGATACATTTTGTGAAAAAAAAAATCGAAAAACAAATTTTGCTCGCTCATGTTGTTTTATTTTTGATATAAACCCCTCTAAACAGTTATGCGAGCAGATGGATATCTCATTTTCTCTCCATAAGCAGAGAGTGTAAAGTGATAAAGGCAGAGTTAAAAGCTTAGTGTCGCGTTCAACTAACGCTAACCACCTAGCTGCCGTCGCAACCTGCAATAAGAGACTCAAAAAATGTTGACGACCGCTGACAGAGCACGCGGGCGCCGCTCTGGGCGGGCGGCGTTCGACATTTAGGTCACTCGACTCGGTTGCGTTATTTCAACAGTTCACTACCATTGATACAGAGTTGTCATGATGCGAAATGCATGTGATCGCTTTTTGAATAAGTCGGCGTACTATGAGCTCGTACAGAAGTTAACTTATTTCTACGGTTGCGTTTCCGGACGTTTGAAATGTATCTTCATTATACATTTGTCTGTTTTGACAGCGAAGATGCGTGCAGTAAATATTTGAGCAAACGAAACAAATTTTGTACAGAACTTCTAAGCTGGATAAATAAATAAAATTGGCTATTTCATTTTTTTTTTGTAATAAACAGACAATGAAGCAGAAAGATGAAGTAAAGTAAGACCTTGTTGTGAAATTCAAAAATGCTACAATTTTCTTAAAATATATTCTTCTAATCAAGAAGCTTTATTAAATTTTACCTAACGTTCGCCTTTTTTATATCAGCGAGCAAATTAGCACTTAGTCATTATTTTTTTTCAGTCAATTTAATACCTAATTGCTTGCATGACCTTTGTTGACATAGCGTTGTCTGTAAACCTGTCAGAAACTTCTGACAGCTTTTAACAATAAAATTGAAAGTCGTACGCTTAAAATGTACACTGTCACGTGTCTTATTAGCCAACAATAAATAGGCATGTTTGATATGCTTAATATAACGTTGTTAGACGATACGCGATTTTAAAATGTTTTTTTTTCTGTAGTTACAAGACTACATTTGAATAACTGTTTTTGACAAAGCGAATGAGATTATACGCGTACAAGAATCACACTAGTAATTTCTTAATTGAAACACTTAATAATTGTACATACAAACAACGTCTTAGAAAACAGTATAGACTAAAAAAATAAAATTATTTATTTTTGGTAGAATCTATACATATATAATGAAAATAGGTTGTTTTTGTTCGCCAATCACGTAAAACTACTAAACGTATAGACATGGGACTGGGACCATTCGATGCGGAATGATTTGTAGATGGTTCTAGTCTACTCATTTTTTAGAATTCCGTAAATCCTTCGCCATTTTATTTAAAATAAAAATTACCCAGCGAAGCGAGCGTGACAGCTAGTATATAATAAAAATATGATACCAATATAAATAAATACGACTGTCTATTAAAAAAATGGATTACAGTACAGGTACACATACATCCTCACATGCTTCACCACGCGATTACATTTCACACTGTAACATAGATACGTCTAAAGAGGAATAATAATTTTCACCAAATATCACACTATTGTTATAAAAAAACAAACACAAGGCCGGCGCTCGTAAAACAGAAAACGTTTCATTGCATTTTAGGCGAGATGTAACGAATAAAAATAAGCGGCCCGCTTCAAAGAAATCGTTCTCGTACATCTCTCACGATGGAATCTGACGCTGCGGAGGCCGCCCGCGGCATTGTCTGTCTGTTTTGTAATACGATTATTGTAGTTTTCGACCGCCCGTCCGGGTTATATCACAGATGGGGTAGCGACTAAATAAGCCTCCGAACGACCGCGTCTACGGTGACCGTGTCGTGACTCTCGGAAGCGAGACTTGTGTTTAAATTTTTCAAACTATATTTAAATTTTAATATAACATCTGCACAAATGCACCGACTACTTATTCAATGTACCTCGACTAGACGATCACAAGATTAGGACGTGACTTAGACGAAATTCAGATTTCCTCGACGTCGCTGACTGTGACGCCTGTAAGATAATATACCGAAACAGCATAGACAAAACTATCCTAACAAGGTAATGCCTAGATGAGGTAAAGACTTACGACGAGTCGACGTGTTAAGTTGGTTTTGTCTATGATTTTATTCTTGATATTACTAGTCTCCATAACTTTAAACTGTCGTTTGAGGTAATGGTACACTTTTTTGTTTGTGTGTTTGCTTTATTGTTCGTTTAATTGCATTCCTGAAAATAAGATTAAGCTTAAACCAACGCATGATATCTCAATATTTCAAGTGGCATTGTAAAGAAGAGCCATTAATATTGGCTAATAAATTTATTGGTGGTGTACTATAATTCATGAAAACAATAAAAATTATATTTATTAAATCGATAGTAATGCGATAAGTACCCATATGTATAGGTAACTGGTAAAAATATGTTTCGCTTACCTGACACTATCATAATCTAATTTTTCATCTGTTTGACTTTAAACTTCTAAAACTTATTTTTTAGACATACATAATCCCTAAAAAAATATTAATATCGAACTCATTAAAAAAAGTAGAGGGCAGTCGTGTTATGCGCATCTGATTAGGATTAGCATTCAAAACATGGATTTATTTAAAATAATCTAGAAAAAAGTTTAAAAAACCTGTGCAATAGGAAGTCATTGCTCATCAAATAAAATAAGTTAGAAAAAACCGTATGGTGCGTAGGCGGCCGACAAACGGAGGTCTAAAGTTAAGGCATACTTAACGAAAGTAGGCTATTCTTCGCTCTAAACATAGGTTTAAAGCAAAGAATTTTAGGCTATGGTTTTCACCTATGTATTTAAAAGTTTCTTTAAATGTGGCCTAAAGTAATGCAATTCGCTGTATATATACATTGGCTGTATTAAGATATTAGGCTTGCACGTAAAGTTATAATGAACAAAAAATATAAGTCACTTTTTATCCAAGTACTGAAGAACTAGTATATTAAGTAGGTGAAAAAGTTTTTTCGAATTTTGTAAATAAAAACGAACAGTAATTTTTTTTGGTTGTGCTATTAGACTAATCTGAATAGTTTTGATACCACTGAATAGATGAGATTTAAGAAAAAAGAAAAATAGGGTGTAAAATGTTGTCTCGCCGTTTTTCTATTGGTTTTCTGTGCATTGGAATAAATAAATCTAATGGAGAAATTCGATACATTTTGAAGTTCTATTACGAAAAAGGGAAAAATGCTACATAATCCGCAAAAAAAATTGTGACATTTATGAACTTAATGCAGCGTTGGTAAAAGTAGCACAAAACCGGTTCAAGCGTTTTCAGTCCGGTAATTTTGATGTCAAAAATGAACATCGCCCTGGTCGACCTATTACGGAAAAATGCGATGCTATTTTGGAAAAAGTGAAGCAAGATAAATATATTAGTACTTACGATATAGCTGAGTAGCTGGGTGTTGACCACAAAACAGTTTTGACCCTTCGAAACAAGCTGGATATACAAAAAAGGTCGATACTTTCGTCCTACGTGTGCTCACTGAAAGAAGTCTAATGAATCGTGTATTCGTTTGCTAATCTCTGTTGAACCGTTTTTGAAAAGATTGATCACTGGTGATGAAAAATAGATTACCTACGACAAGAACGTGCGAAAAACATGATGGTTAAAAGGCAAGCAAGCTTCACAGTCTATAGCGAAACCCGGATTAACTCGCAATAAGTTGATGCTATGTTTATGGTGGGATTGGAAGGACATTAATCATTATGAGCTAATGATTAATGTATTTCCAATTCCAACTTACCAACAAGATAAATCATGAATTAGGATCTCTACTCTCAACAGTCGATGAGGCTCAAGCAAGAAGTTGACATAAAAAGGCCGGAATAGATTAATAGAAAGTATGTGGTTTTTCACCACAGAAACCAAAATATACTTTTACAAAGGTTTTTGGTGCGCTGAATCCGAATCCAAATTTTTCAACCGGCTCTAATTTTTTTTTTTTCTGAAATATCCTAACCTATATGTGCAAAAATCGCGATTCTTGGTTTTATTTGAGGTTATGTAGCATCAGCATTGGATTCAGTGCACCATAAACCTTCGCAAAAGTATACTCTGATTTCCAAGACAGAAAGTGACCTGATTCCGTCGGCCAAACAGAAGAAAAAATTGGAAGGATATTGAAGTTCTGGAATAAGACGTTCAAATAATTTTAATTACAACGTTGTTTCTGATTTTATTTTTAACTATAATAAACAAAAAATTGAAAATTTCAAATCGTCTCGCTTGAAATGTACCAAAATGAGTACCGTTAAACATACATTGTTGGTAATGTATATCTGATAATGTCCATAAAGCATATGGCCGAACGAAAACTAAGTTTATGATTTTTTGCGATCATACGAAAATAGTCGTCAGATCGTGAGGCAAACAGTATAAAAACATACATCCTTTAACGAATGACAAACGCCTAATATACATTACGACGTTCAATTTACGGGTCATAAAAATGCAAAAATGTACGCCCAGAAAACGACATCGATTGTGATTTGTATGAAAAAAAATGATACAAAAACCAGCCTCGAGCGTCTCGGGTGGACACAATACGTAAATATTATAATTTGTACGGAGTAACTCGATCATCGGACGAACCCGGTACTGAATGTAGTCGACCTTTTGGGTCTCGGTCCAGATGATTTTTTTATAATTATTGGAATGTCATTACTCGAGGTAATTCGCTTCGAAGACGTTTATTTATAATACTTAATAGATTTTGCGCCCGAGGCGATAATACAAGAGGAGACTTATCTAAGCTCGTAAATGCTACGTTTGGGTTTAAGTGTCAAAGCTTAGAGGGTCAAAACAGCGATAACGTATTTTATGAAGTTTTATAAATTTCGTTTGAAGCTATATTTTTAATTGTTTTTAATCTCGATTGCATTAATAACATGTAATATAAATCGCTTTTGTACATTTTTCTTATATGTTCATATTTTTAGTTAAGTATGTGGAATATTATTTACAAAAAATGTTATTGTATCGCTTTACATGAGGTACGATTAAAAAAGATAAGTACCTTTCTCTTGGTATAAGAATAAATATTATTTATTGTTTTTATATGACATTCCTAGGATATGTTATATTTTCTTTATTCTATTAATACAAACTATTTTTTACCTAAACAGTTAAGTTAATATTATTGTTGTGTAACAAACATACCTTATTATCAAAAAAAAAAAATAATTAGTAATGAGAATATTTTAAACAATTGTCAGTTAGTTTATACAACTCTAACATTGTGTGAAATTTAAAAGTGAATCGCGTCAACAAATCGCTGGTCGCTCCTCTTATCAAGTTCGGCCATACGAAAGTACGTACACCTTGAACCGTGGCGTAGACGCGGCTGCCCATCGCCGCCCGCCCGCTAAATGCCACAGCCTTCTCTAACCGCTCCACATACATATCTTTATCTTCACCTTTTATAGAAACTAAGAATTCGCTTTGTTTATCCGCATCTGATGAAGATAAATTGAACGATGCAAGATCTCGAACATATGTTTGTTCCACTTTTGTAACATGAATTAGTTTTTTATATAAATTATAACTATTAGGTATAAACATTAGCAGGTTGCGATTCGTTTGCGCGTTTTATTTTTCTTATTGAATTAGGATTATTCTAAAAATATATAAAAAAAGGTTTTTATATCTACAATTTCTATGATTTCACTTTAAATAAAGTCATCAGTTCAATATTCTCATTATCATCAAATCCATTAAAAAGTACATTTAGATTATGACGAAATTCATCATTCAAAGCTGAGTTATTAGCAATATCGGCATAAAACCCAATCATTATCGCTAAACTTATTGAATTAACCTTTTATATAGTACAGTGATTTTAAACAATATGTACACAATCGTGTACTAATTATGTAAATATTAATGGAGTAGGTAAATTGTGTTTGTGAAAAAATAAACTTGAGCCTATGTTAACATATTATATTAAAAGATAATTACTTCATATATATATGTATATTTTTTTTGTCATTTTTACGATGATCACAACATTACAAGATTCCTGGAATTTCGTAGGTGTATGATTCATACAGAGTTCGGTTACATCGGTCTGGTTGCATCGCTCCAGATCTCTCCACATCATCTGATAGCCATAGGGTTTTATTGTCTCGAAGACCAAATACGAACAGTCAAGTGCGCAGGAGATAGTAAAGTGCATAAGTGTACTCGCAGACGCAGACGTACACATTCGTCCTCTCCCTCCTTGATCTAGCGGAACGGAGAACCTCCACGACTGGGGAGGGTTTGGTTGAAGCTTTAATGAATGAAAATAAAAGCGTTTCAATATTTATCGAAGTCTTTGAACCTTATATATGACGTTGAATACGCAATACAATGGAAAACTTTTGAATTTGTGTTTGTCAGTTATTATTATATCAGAAAGAAAAGCTTAAAATATCAAAAAGAATTTATCATAATACAAATTCGTAAAAGTTTCCAGTTTATGTGTTTCAATATATATATATTTATATATATTGTATATATATATATATATATAGTATTAATTGATTGCCATGATAGCTCAGTGGTGACGAGCAGCGCCTTCGAGTCGGAAGTTACTGGGTTGCGATCATGACCACGAATAAATTGACCGACGACTTTTTGACTCGAGTCAAACTATAGTCGGTCAGGCCTTTTCGGTTCCGAACTTTGCCGTTGCATCGACGACGAAAGCCCAAGTCCCTCGATTTCAAATGGAAAAATCGTGGGACGGTATGCATCAGCGAGTGGAATATTTAAAGACCGAACACAATATTAGACAATAATTTTATGATTAATGTTTCTTGAACACTGTTCGTAGAGTTATTATTGAAAAGTTGTTTTGTTGAGGCCAATTTTTATAATTTATATACGTATATATCTTCTAAAATAATAGCACTCCGAGGCATGAACTTTTTTAAATGTAATAAATATTTAAGCGGCAATAATTTAGTACAATATTAAAATCGAACCTGACACTCATTCGAATGTAAATCACTCGCTCACAAGGCTCATTGTAATATATAGCAGTCTCAGATCAGAGATAACGGCCAACAACACCGGTAGTTATTAGTTGAAGATGAACGATAAGACAGACAATTTATAAAACGGAAAACTCATAATTTCATACAAGTTCCTACTGTTAAGTATGTTGTATGTTTTTTTGTACATCTTCGACCCGACTTTGTCCGATGACGTACATATTCACTTAGTAGTTATTATGCATTGAACGCGCTCATACAATAAGCTTGTTATATCTTTCTGTACATTACTTACTTAAGTATATATATACTTACACTTACGAAACGAGTATATGTATAATACTTATTGCAGCGTACGAATTTCCTCTGAGATGTAATTTCCTGTTACAATGCGTGTTGGAAAATTCACATGAGGTATATATTTTAACGATGACCTTTCTTAACACGTAACTATTGTAAAGTTTTTGGTTCGCCTTTGATCCAAAATATTTTTAATCTGAACATAAGTTAGAGAGCGGTGTATCCAAAATTCCAATTCGAGTATCTTGAATTAAGTGGGATTTCTATTGATATTTTTTAATGTGTTCATGTCATACTAGCTGTTGTTCGTGGCTTCGTCTAAATGAATATAAAATAAACGCTTTCTTCTTTTATTTCGTCCTATCATACTTTCAATTAAAATGCCGATTGCTATTCTGTTTTTGATAACAATTCCGTTTTTTCTTTCGATGCCAATTTGTTTCCGTTTCGATTTCTATTGCGGTCCCGCTTTTGATTCTGACCTCAGTAGACTCTAATTTTGGTTCCACTCCCGATTCTCCTCAACCTCCTGACTTCGGTACCGCTCTTCAATCAGATTCCGCTCACGCTTTTGTTTCTAAATTTCATTCCACATTCGATTTTGACCTTCATCTCGAGCTTGATTTCAATTCTGGGTTCGACTTTCGATTCTGCTCATAGACCCACTTGTAATTTGGATTTCACTACGGGTCACAGTTCCAATTTGAACGAAGCCAAGGTGAATGCTAGTATCAAAATAAAACATTGGGCCATATTGCTCGGAGATAAGGTAGCTTGTGACAATAAATTTTCACTAAGTGAAAGAATTTATGTATTTATACTACTGCAGTTCTAGTTGTTCATTCACTTTCAAGTCTATCACGTCAATAGTTTACTATTAAACAGAGTAAATTTTGAGCGTCGACTATTACAACGTACATCGAACCGTGGAACGATTTCGTATAAACGATGTTTCTGAACTAATACGTCATTGGAAACTAAAAGGAAAGAAACGCATTTTTATTAACGCTTCGAAATGTTCGCTACTCGTTCGGTGCTATGAATGAGCGCTGGCGGCAATGCATGCTTCTCGGCTTCCCGCTAAAAAATCTCAGATAAACATAAATTGCTATTTATAATGTTTCGGGTTCTAATACCGTTAAAAGCGAATTCATACAGCCAAAACAATCATCGACGATGTCGTAGTTGCTAAAGATTTATGGTTCCAAGTCGAATGACGTCGACAGCACGTTATTACTAACTCTACGCCTATTGACCGTAGGGCAAGTATAAAAGGGAAATATTTGAAGTTTTCACAACATTTACATTATTGTGCTGGATAGTCTAACAGATGATAAAATATAGAAACGGTAGAAAAGATTATGAGGACTCCATAAAGAGAACGTGCTTTTTAAATTTTTTTTTGGTTGTTGCTCTTTTGGTGACAAAGATAATAATACATACAAACATTAAACTTGGCAGGCTATAGCTTCAAAGTAAAAGAAGAATTACATTTGATTCTTCTTTTCGGATACGGATTTACGATCTTGAAATTGAATGAAAGAATACACTTATTTTGTTTAAAAACATGACACGTGCCAATAGGATAATTTATTATTTTTTTATATGACATACAGTATTTTAAGCTTTTTTTTTTGAATAAGAGTGTAGCGAAAGCGTTTTTTTTATAATTGTAAATTTATCTGAATAGATTATTTTAAATTTCTAATTAGACAGAGAAAACACTAATATCCAGTGACGTCATTGTCTCCTACCGCCATGTGTAATAAATAACGTTAATACGCTTTAGTAATTAGAATTTACGAAGGATAGTAGTTCATTATTTTTTAATCGATTTTAAGTTTGATGTCGCTCTTAATCATCATGACAAGTCAGGTTGCATAATTCATCAACAAATACAATAAGTATCAATAAACTACCCAATCGTGTGTTGGTATTGAACTTTATTCACGCTAATTCGATTAGCACTTGGCCGGATTTCAAACTTGCACCATGTAGCATTTACCGTGCAAAAGCTGGGAAAAACAAGTTAAGATGTTCCCGTCATTCATCGTCTTAAATCAACACTAATCTAGGATGATGAAATACGCATATATTTCTCGTACTCACACAAATGAACGAATAAATCATATAAGCTAGGCCACAACAGGTTCTCTATTTTACTTATAACCGTAAGAGCGCGTCCAAGTTAACTCAAGTGACCAATCCGATTTTGCGACATAGCCCCGAGGAGATTGTACTCGGATGCCGAGGCGACCGGCAAAGGTCATAGATTTATTTCTGGGCAGCGTATTACCATCTACTTGATCTTCTTGCAGGCGCTAACCCACTTAATGCGGATTAATAGTTTATGTATGATCGTAAAAAAAGATGGACGGCTTTTTTGTGCGAGCGATCGAGTTCGTTATTTCGATTATTCAATTAAGCGGAAATTAATTTCGCTATTGAGAATAATTAGTGTAGATTTTTTATAATATTGTTTACGTTCAAGTATTGAAAATTGGATAACCTGTGAAATGACGTCATTTAAGGCATCGATAGACAGAGAAGTGGGTTAAATTAAAAAAAAAAAAAAGTATTTAGAAGAAATATAAGTTCAGACTTACACTTGAATCTTGAACAAATATTTTGGCGGACATTCCGAGAAACAAAGATTTTTTTATTGTCCGTAATAACATAGCAAAAGAAATGCTCATCGAATTTTATGTTACTTTTTATATGCGATGTTAAATATTTACAATATAGTTATGAAAAGTTTAGTTAAATGCATTATTTTATCACATAAACACTATAAAGGTTAAGACTGTTAAATGTTAGAAATGTAATAGTTTAACTTCAATTAAGAAGTTAATATTTTCATGATCGGCGGTGACTATCTACTTTCTGGTAGCCGGCGTGTTTGTTTATCCTTTAAAAGATTAATAAAAAAAAATGGTAGGAAGGCGTGGGTGAATAGAGAAATACTCAATTTTCAATAGAAAAGTAAAGGTCATTTCAGTTAAGACACTAGTACATAAAGCGAAAGTTAGTTTTCATCAATTTATAAAAGTAACAAGCGACATGATTGACATTTCGGACATATTTTTTTTTAAACAAAATAGTTTTCAGTTAGCTACATTTGACACCGCTTCTCTAGAAAGTACAAGAGTTTGTTGTCGCAATATTTAAGGGATAAAATAAACCTCAAAATTGATTTCTTGGTACAATATCCGATTATCAGAACATATGTAGAAAAATACCTCGAAAGTACTAACAACGGAGGATTGAAGAGTTAATTAAAACAGTCGCGTACTTTTACTATTCTCGTCTGTTAATTTTAAAAGACATAAGTATGTTTATGGGACTGGACCGCTTTTACTTCATTAACGACGAGTTACTTTGTTTAGCGCCTCTAACAAAGTTGATAGTATACCTAATATTCAAATTAATAAGTACTCGTCGATATAAACAGCCTCATTCTTTATCACAGCGGCACTGATCTCGCAACCTCTTGTGAGGCAGACAAAAATCTATCACGATTGTGGTTACTAAGCAACAAAATGATAAATACGTACAAAGCTTTTTTTTAGTAAAAAAAAATGAAAGTTAAGGATGACTGTTGAAGATTGTTTACAACGTCATTGAGGCTTTATATAAATAATTATAAGCCTTTAAAAAAAACATTGAATTAATGTGAGAAAAGAGATTGGCGTCCAAAGCCGTCATACTGTTATGGACTTTACTTCATTGGTCGTCTGCCAGTACTGCACTGCCCATGCGTTAACTATTCACCTGCACAGCACTACTGTAAATTCCTGAATTCCAGTCTTGACAGAATATATCTATTTAATATTAACGATGTCGCTATGAACTTGTCGTGTCGTCTTCGTATATACCCATTATGTGGTTGATCAGTCAAACGCTGTGTATTTGATACTCTGTTCAATTGAATGCGAATATATGTTGGCCACTGAAAATGGTTTATTTTATTGTGGTTTCCGGATTAAGAAATGGATTACTATATGCCGAACGGCGTTATGAAAGGCAACTAACTATAAGTAAAAAAAAAATATTATTTTTGCGATTTATCATGGTCAAAATTATCGATAATTTTATCGTCACGATAGTCAGGAGCAGTAACGCTGGCGTCGGCCATGTTTGTCGATTTTACATTAAAAAAATTATAGTGTAAAATGACAGCGTCATAATTACAAATATGTAGTCATCGTCAAACCGTTGACTAGATTAGGTCCCTTGAAATATCCTTCTTTCATATAAGGAGAATGCAAGGGCTAGAAGCGTATACGGACCATTAGAGAGTAGATGATCACTGCCGCCCAATGACAGTCGCTACCTCAAGGAATCGTTAGCGCGTTGCCGGCCTTTTTAAAAAAAGCACGCTCTTTTCTTCAATACCCCTTGCCGAAGTTCATTGGGAAGACCGCTGATGATAGGTCGTTTCAAAATTGTGCCATATCTGGCAGGAAATCGCGTATAAAGCTTACGGTGGTAGAATACCAGCGTCAAAATGGTGCTGATGGTGTTTCCGACGAGCTAAATGATGAGGTAAGCGGCAGCAATGAGGTTAAACAGTTCTTCAGAGAACTCCTCAAAGTATATGCAATAAAACATACATAAAGCTGCCACGTCATTCCATAAATCCAACAGGTCTAATTGGCCGATTACTGGGGGGTCGCCGACGATTCTAAGCGCTCGACGATGGACGCGGTCTATAGATAAATGTGGATATTGGTGTGCCTCAGCCCGAAGAAGACTAAAGCACTTTAGATAAGATCGAACCTATGTCTTATAAAGTAGAAGGCGATAATCTAGGTTGAATTATTGTCACTCTCTATTCAACCCTCCAAGCTGTTTAGATGGTACTTTTAAATTGCTCCGCAGATGATCGCGATACTGAGTACTGTTCGGTTATCAAATAATCTACTATAGTAGAACATATTACTATAAACATAAGCTATATAAGTGTAAGCTACTATAAAGATGATGATAATGTTTTTTAATAAAAATCAATCCCTAATACATGTCCGAAAATGACAAACTATTAGAAAATAAATTTTAAAGCCGATGTCTCTTATTCAACCAGAAATTTGAGGTCTACAACGTTTTGAAGAAAGGCATATTGAAATTGAGTTTTTTTATGAGTAGATTTATTGTTATCAGAAGGTTTTTTATATACATACGCACAATTAGACATACACGCATCATTTCTCTCTCTATATGTCTCACATTACATACATATGGACATACAAACACATATGTCAGATATATGTCATATGTCATCCTCAGACACATATATCATGTACAGGTATATCAACACAGATACGTGCTAATTACGTATTAGTTCACACAGTAATGAAGATTAATTTTATTTTGATCAAAAATTAGATTTAAAAATTCACACGATAGCAATGCAATATTATTTCCGTTATAAAGAATTAATTAGTTTTGGCATGCATTCGTTAAAATTTTTAATTTCTGAGCAAATGTAATACGAAGGAGGGATCGGTACGAACGAAAGTGTGTCGATCATTTTATTGAATAGTGTGGGCCGACGCCTGCGCTGAGGTCATGCGCATTCCTATCTAGTAGTGCATCATTAAATTATGAAAGATATCTATTACTTGCTTCTGGTCACGACTTTTGTCTGGGCTGAGACCTAAATAAGAATTATGTAATACTTAATTTTTGAAAAAAGAAACTAGTTTAAAAATTTGTAAATCAGCAGTTTTAACAAATATAATGTTAATTATATGTAAGAAATGAAAGAATTATTGTATGTATATTTTCTAATTCAGAGCTAATTTATGAAGAAAAACTAGAAAAATTGATATTTATTAAAATATTAGTTCTATTGGCCGATTGCAGATCCCTTTCTCGAAAATTCTTGAGATATGGCCTTAAAATATTATAAATCTTTTTCTTTTTTAATTAATAGAACTTTATGGCCATGGCAAATAACGCAATATTGGAATCTTATTTAGGATATTTATCAAAGGGCTTTCAGAGAGCTAAATAATTGTAACTTTTTATTGGAACTTCTCTCCTCTTTGAGCAGTTTAGTTTAACACTCTTTAAATATTAACCGTTTTGAGTTATATGTATAAAAATAAACTTTTTTTTAATTTTTTAGTATTTACACCGTTTTACATTTGTTTATGTGTGAATATAAGTTTTTCGAACAATTTACTAGAGGCTATTCAGAATCGAGATCATTCAGTATTCCATTTTCCGTGCGATTTGCATGTTAATTCTTCAATAAAGAAGATTTCAACGCGTTCTCGTGCAACAAAATATATTTTTCTAGATTCAATGAATAGCACTTTTATAACGTACGCAATTCGTTTTTTTTGTAAGGTCACACTTATACGATTTCCAGTAGAGGGCCTTAAGACAAAAAACAAAAAAAAAACAATGCACAAATTCAAATCATTTTTAGAATTGTGTATTGATTTTCTTTTATAAAGAAGTAGTACATTTTACAATTAAAGATGTCTGTTTTAGGAAAACGATACTCAATCATCCTTACGTCGAAACAATTGCAGTACGCCGATATGCAACATCTGATACTATTGTTATGCAAAGATAGCGATCGATGCATAATTCTAAACGAGAACATCACGTCGATGTACTTATAAATCAGTCGATATTACGAGCACGCCGGCCCAGCCTTGGTCAGCGAAACTGGTGGATGTAATAAGTTCAGATTGCCCGACCGCGACTGTCAAGTATTACGATCTGTGTCTTCGCCAAGTCTTTCTTCTCCCTTGTCAATTTGTTTATATAGAAGGTCCGCGACATGATGTTCTGCGTGAGGTTGTTTTTTTTACGTTCTGTGTAGTTTATCAATTCAGTCGCTTGTCTCGGTCGTGAGAAGCTTAAGTTAATCCTAACTCTAATAAATTCAAATTCAAGCACTAAATGCATCTATTTCATAGTTTACAACATAATACGTATTATAAAACAAAATATGTAATATATATTTTTTTGGATTTTACATTTTATCGCATAGGCGAAAACTACCCTACGAATAATCGTACGGAAGTTTTCCCTGAAAAAAAACAAACAAGAAACTTGAAAGTATCCCTTTTCAAAGTTAATTGTATATTATACAATCAAACTCAAATACATATTTTGAAACTTTTACCAAAAAAAAAAAAAATCAAAACTATTTGGAGTCGAACCGGTTGTCTATGGATATTTGTTCTATAAATATTCAGAAATTTTAAACTTAATACATTTTTCAATAAGCATAGCTTATCGCCCGTGTTGCGTGTCCGGGTCACGACTTTTCTGCTGGTGCACTGCACAGGAGAAAAAAATTGTTGCGAGAATAGGGCACTTGACGAAATTATTAATGAAGTTACTTTATTATTATCAATCCACATAACTAGGTTCTTGTGAAACTTAGTTTTTTCATAGGAGGCAAACGTCTATTATGTACTGCAATGTAACAGACGCGAGTTCCTGGGGTCACTGTCTTGTAGTGATGCTTGTGGGGGTAGGAGGATTCCTGTACCTTGAGTATCGGTACACATAAAAAAAAGAGGAATCACCAGAGTTGGGGGTCATGATGGCACACAGGTTCCCTGAGCGGCGAACTTCGGGTGTTCTATGTCTGTCCACAGGAGGTCGGTACGATGAGCACAGGAAGGATTTCATCTTCGAGTGAGCTATGGCCATCGGGGCAGCAGAGAAGTGGTAACCGCATTAGTGGTCCAGGTGCTTAAGGGACGAGAGGAGCTCTGCGGCGGTACTAATAGGCGAGAGTACAATATAACGCTGTTAACCTTCCAAAGAAGATGGTCATTCATGAGAGTTACCATCATCTAAAAAAAAAGTGAAGATGCGACTTCAACTAGACCATGGAATGTTTTATATATAATAAAAAATATAAGTACCGAGCATATTGAAAGTATCATACAGGATGTACACGTACATTGTAACTTAATTTAACGCTAAGTAAATTTCGTAATGAAATCTGCAGATATTGTACAAGCACATCTTTGTGATCATTTTTAAATGTAACTCAACTACGTATTATTAAAACTTTTTCGTAATAGTAAAGTAATTTGAAAGCTTTGAAATAGCCATGGAAAATATAAAAAATCTGTTATGGGGAATTTAAAGGACACATAAGAAAAATTTACACAAATCGCGAACGACCTTCGTTCGATAGATCCGATATAGGTCAAAGCCTAGATGTTGGTAAACGTCTAATGAGGTAACTAGTCACGGCGGGCAGTTGCTACGACATCTGCTTAGTCAAGTTTAATTTCAAGCAAATCATGAACGTTTGCTTCCACAGTAAAGTGGAAATGATGCGAGGGGATTTCGTGAGCATTCGTTACAAAACTGCGACGGCGCGTACCCATTGTCGCTCCGGAGTTATACAACCTTTTGTACATTTCGGCAGATTCAGCGGTAGCGGTTGTTAGGTAACCATCGATGTTTCCTATCGTTATTTTGTGAATCGACCGACAAATTTTGTATAGGCTGTACCCGATGCGGGTATTTGTAAGAAAAACATAATAAAATTAATTTTACATGGAGGGTGATCGACGAACTCTGTGGCCGAATGTGTATGTAGCAGTGATTGCAATGGGTTCGATTCTCTGATGACCAGTACGTGTGTGTACCAACAAGTGCTTACGCCTGTTTGATAATTTGAAACGAATAATATACATTAACTTGTTAACAGTCCAGTATAATAATTGGAGATAGTTCAGATGTACTTATTGATTTAACTACAGTCATAGCAGATTCTTAACAAAATTTTGTTGCTTCATCAATTTTATAGCATATTTTCATGGTTTTCGTGAAAAAACAAAAAATAATTGTGCTAGCAAAATAAGCTAGGATTCTGTGCGTGATTTGTATTGATTTGCCTTTTAATATATTTTCTGGAATGTGATAGGTAACGACCATTTTGTGCACGTGGATATTTTTGTAAGAGGTCACCGTATTGAAAATTTAATAGAAAGTCGCGATTCAGAACAGAAAGGTGCTAATTTTAGAAATAATCAAGACAAGCACATTTGTTGTAGTAATTCTATCGAAAAAGTCAATTATGTGCTCCACAAAATATAAGAGATTTGGCTTTAAAAAAATGACATTACTACGAGGTCACACAGTGATTTAATATAGTAACTATTTTGCTTAACGGGTGTGCTTAACGCGTTTTATTTACGACTAACAGATTGGTTAAATAAAATATTTTAAATTTATTGTATGAATACTAAGTGCGAACAGTGGCGTATGCGCAAATAGACGCGTAACCGGATCATCTGAAGGTGTTAAGGATTCACAATTCGCTATCAACTATTTTAGGTAACCAATCGATTACTTTGCGATCATGAAAATTATTTTTCATTGCGAGCTCCGGTAAAAAAATGAATGATTTTTTTGTATGGAATTTCAAGGAGTAAACGAGTATGCAAGCTACCAGAGATTAGGTGATCACCGCTAGCGGTAAAACTCCCAAATCCGGAAGAATGACCAGTGCGTCGCTAGTCTCTTGGGAAGGAATAGGATATCTGATGAAAGAGATTATGAAAGAGGGAATGGACTATTGGAGGAGGAAAGTAGACCACTAGAGCTCTCACTCATTTAAAGAAATGCAACATCAAAAACTGTAGCTTCACATCTGTATTCTATAGGAGTGTGATATCTCGCCTGTTGAGTCGGCCCATTTTCGTGCTGTAGAGAAGTTGAATACAGCATGTTACGTTACTGTTATTGTTACAGATGTGTTTAATGTATGGTTTTATTCATTAGATGCATGGCAACACAAAACACAGTGTGTTGATTTGTTGCTATCGTTTATTACAAAAGCGAAGATCGCGAATCGACAAGAACATCTTAGATCTACGAGCCAGATTGTACTGGGATCGAATCGTGATTGAAGCCGTATTGACAAATTTATTATTCATTTAACTGAAACTAAACCACTCGCTCCCTGGCTTGGACAGTACGTTAAGACGTCGGTTCCGGACATTGCTATTGCGTTGGTGACGTCAGAGCCCCGACCCACACCGGGCGAACGCGGACGACCTAAGGTCTATGTTTCTCACTCTAAAGCAAGAAGATGTTTACGTAAATAGTGGGGTGATAGAGAAATAACGCAGGAGTTCATTATTAGAGAAAATATCGAGAGTGGCGCATTGATATGTAAGCATTTCAATCACACTGTTCAGATTTACTTTGGCATTATTTGGCAGTTGCCAAATTCGATAACTCTTAGCACTCGGCTTGTCTATCTAAAGTACGACACCGAGTAAGCGGACGTTTGCCTGCAGCCTGTGTTAATATGCAGCATATAACCCCCTACGAATTTCTATCCAACAAATTGAATATTGATTCAAAAAGATTGACGGATATCGAACATCTAAACAAGTGTTAATATTTTAATTTTCTTAATCCGCTAAATAGTTACAATGTTATTTCTACGTAAGTTTCGTGTCAATTCCGCACATCCTCAAGAAAATTTTTACACACACATTTATCGTGGTGTCAAGATTGTTAAAATTATCAACAGTTACGCTTCTATCCACCTCAGGTGACGTACAGCCGTGCAATGAACGATACGTCAAAGAGTGTTAGAAGTCCCTCCACTAGCAGTCACAGACAATAACGAAAAGACATGGTTGTTAATAGACATAAACTAACCATCCCCAAACCATTGTTCAAATTGGTACAGGCAAGCGCCTAATATTGCCGATTCGTAAATATTAATTTAGTCATTAAATATTTTATTATTATCTTTATGTTTTAAAATTTCAACATAAAGATAATAATAATAATACTAATAAAGTCGAATAAGCGGTTTCAATAAAGTTATAGCGGCGTTATCTATACTATTTTATGCCCTTGAACGCACCATGTATTCTACAGCTTTGTGTATTCTGTTGTAGAAACTTGTGAGGCCCTCCAGCAAAGTGAGGCAAAAAAAAGGAATGAATATAGTAGGTATGCCACCCCGCTACTATAGCTTACGTATTAAGTACCTACGTGGCCGCGGCGTTGGCTTATAATTACCTTTAAAATTTGGTTATGAAAAAATCGCTCTTAAATTAGGAATCACTAAATTATTAGTAAAGAGTAATATATAAATGTTTGGTTTTTTTGCGATAAGAACCAATGATAATCAAACAGAAATATAAACAAATCGATGGATGTACAGGCTTTTATTTAACTTTTCGGGATGCCTTGTAACCGATGTAATATCCCACTGAAGGGCATGATTGTCTCCGCCTTGAAGAAGATTTGAAGATTTAAAGACATTTCTCATGTATGCATCTCAAGCTGCCTTGTGAACAACTGTTCGTCCAGCACAATCGAAGTTAGTTAAACTATAGTAGAAAATAAATCTGATTTCAATGCTGTCGATGTTAAATCTACATTGTTCTAAACTGCTGTATTATTTTTAAGAAGTAATACGAAAATATATCGAACTCATAGCAATTGTTAGATAAATACTAAAGTGAATAACGCTGAGAATTTAACGAATCTGATTTTATCGAGAGATACACTACTCTTTTTTTTAATTAAATTTATTAAGTCACCCCTAATAGATTGAAGTTTATTAAACACATAAAAAAACCTTAATCCGATTATCGAAGGGAACAACAACGCAACAGCCGAATACCGAAACGGTGAACAATCCTACGGTATGACTCCCTCATCCTTGACACGCGCGTAGGTGTAACATTGTAGGAAGTGCTATCACCGGCGGGTCAATTAACAATGCGTCATTTGCATAGACGCATGCGCCCGCCCGACGGTTGGCCGCGAAGCCTTGACAGTGAATCTCCTCCGGGAGTGCAGGTATAAAAACTGTGTCAAGCGAGCGGAGATAACATTCGCAGACCGATAGCGAAGTCGATCGGACGAGCCGAACATGAAACTGGTGCGTTGATCGATTTTATTGATGATTTGGCCGATTCGGTCATTTCATTGACGACTCGGCCGATCCATCGGTCGTTAGGCCGGGGTGCTGCCGTATTGTTGTAGACGCTGTCACATGTTTTGTTATGTTTTGGTTGATGCATTCTGTCGAGTGCGTTTCAAGCAGTTTTTTATGTATATGTTTTTGATTTTTTATTTCGTGTAACCTAGCCACTTATCCCAATGCTCTTAATAAGTACGTGCGTATGACATTTGTAACAGTCATTATAACTAATCTTGCATAATTATTTTATAGGTATTACGATTTTATTACGAATACATTCATAGAAAATAAATGTTTTCATATATGTTTAATCATAAAGAGTAAAGAATACACGAGTATGTAACAAATTATAATTTTGACGGTAATCATGATTTTCTTTAATAAAAACAATAACTTAAGTTTTGAATTTAATTTAAAGTAAATATTGAGGATTACTACTGGAAATACAAGCAAATCAACCTTTCTTGGTTGCCCATAATAAATAAATAATTTTTAACTCTCAAGTGATGATTTTCCAGATAATTCTCTCCGCGTTCCTGGGAGTGTGCGCAGCAGGCGCCTTGAACAGCGCCTACCTGCCTCCCAATGCTGCCTTCCGTCAGGCGCCGGCTTTTGCTGCTCAAGCGCCAAGTTTCGGTGCCCAAAGTTACCAAGAGAGGCCGAGGGCGTCGCTCGAGAGGAATGCGGCCATCTTGAGGTCCGATTCTGATGTGAACGAACAAGGATTCCACTACGCCTACGAGACTGAAAACGGTAAGTCAACCAGAATATTTATTTAAATCTTCCTTTTTTTTTTGATTTCACAATGTGTGTAATGTCTACACATTGTGGAATAGAAAATAAATTCAAATTTTTTATTTTAATAATTTTGTTCGCTTTTAATTAATATTTATCATGCTTAGATTTTCATTTGATATGAATAGCCTATGAATTGTATTAATCTAGTAAAATCACAATGAATTAGGTGTTTTATACTTGCTGCGTGGGCTTTTGTTGTTCTCAAACTCTTTATACAGAGATCTGTAATTTCATTTCGCTGTTTATTTGTCCATCATCTAGTTAGTCATATATACTAATATTTAATCTTATGAATTATTAAACTAAAATGTACGTAAATCGTAAATAACAGTTTTGAATAAACTTGAAAATCAAATTTAAAAAAAAATATCTATATATAAAATGATTTTTAAAACTGTCTATAGCATTCAGTGCCTCGATGTATGGAAAAACTCGATCAATATCCCATTCTTTTATTGCTTTCTTATAGGTTTTTTGATATGCCATAAGTTTCAATACAGTTTTGTATTTCATGCATATTTTCTATTATTGATAAAATCCTTTTATAAGAAAGGCATAAAATCCACTATTACTATTTAAATTTTATTTATGGGTTTATTCATTATATTTTGGTTTCAAGTTGTATAATCTTATCATTGTCTTAATCCTAGGCATCCAAGCCGAGGAGACGGGCCACGAAGCTGACGGTATCCAAGCGCAAGGTGGCTACAGCTACACCGGCGACGACGGCCAGGTGTACAGCGTCAGGTACTCTGCTGGCGCCGATGGTTTCCAAGCCGAAGGCAGCCACCTTCCGACCCCGCCTCCTGTACCGGAACTGATCGCCAAAGCTCTGGCTGAAAATGCGAGAGATGAAGCCGCTGGTATCTTCGATGACGGTCTGTACAAATATTTTGTATAAACATAAATTATGTTATTTATCTAATAGACAAAGAATATCTAAAGTATTGCTTAAATTTTAAATGAAAGCAGTATTATTGGCATCTTTCATAAGTAAATAAGAAGGTTTATAACTTTTTTCATAAGCTTAGAAAATAATAACTGTCCCTCCATACAAGAAAAAGTGAGCAACTTTTAATAGAAATCAAATTAAAATTGTCATTGATACATTGATATTTAGTTGAAAACTACTAAGTACAAAAAAAATTGTACATATATGTATATAATTCTGGTCTACGTATATATATAGTTGTAAATCGGAAAATAACATTAAAATTTGTCTCAATTTTCAGGCAGTTACAACGAAGGTAAATACGGTGACATCGCGGCAGGTGGCGTAACGGTCGCCAGGACTCAACAGTACAATCAACAGAGCACTTTCAATCAGCCCTCCAGGCAATACTTAGCGCCTAAGAGCGGATTCAGATCTCAAAGTGGTTATCATTATTAAACACCACATTCGAAAATTAGTACTTGTGCCATAAATGTTAATAATACCTAATGCAATAAAGAGTTTATAAGTAAAAAGTTGTTTTTTTTTTTTTGAAAACTGCTTTTACATAAAGTTGCATATAATATAGAACAAAATGTTATAAGTTCCGAATGTTATTCGTAGACAAACAAAACAAAACCGATAGCAATATTTCGATTTCGTACAGTCCTACAATAATTACAAATAAGTCGCTACAGTCCCAATCATGTTCAGTTAAAAGTCTGCAGGTTATTCATGACCACGGATGTATTGACCGAATAGTTTTTAACTTTACTCCAATTACATCACCGGATCCGCGCCTCGGATAATACTTTAAGTATTCTGACGTTGTCATCGTAATCGTGATGGTGATCGTTATCGGCCTTCGAGCTGGACCGATGCAGAGAGTCGCTGAAGCCGAAATAGGAACATCGTGAGAACGTATGTTTTAGCAGTGGGGTGATCAGAGATGTCACACAACTTGGTACCTATGTTAATATATATATTAATAATAATAATTAATAAAAGTTAATAATAATATTCGTACACAATAAAGCTCATTGCCCAATGAATGGCTCAAGGTTCGCCGTGGCATAGACGAGAGAGAAGTGGTGTAAACCACAATCAAAAGCTATGTGACGCTCAAATGTGCGTCGCGTCCAAGTCGACCAACATACTTCAGTGTTAAACTGTAACAAATAAATCCTCTTTTCGAAAGGAGAGAAGTGGACTCTACGTTAGTAAAGTAATTATATGGTAATTATATTCATTGTAATTATCTTTGGAGTGATATCCCTCACAACTGATAAATTGTGTTTTCTTTTCTGCAATCACAGAAGTTGGCTGTCATGACAAAGCAGTATATATTTCGTAGTTGGGCAGTGTCTTACTTCAATTGTATATTTTAGGGTAGTGTTATATTTTTGAAAGCGTAGGTTTTTCCTATGGGCGGCAATCGTTGGTAGTTTAAGATAAAAAAAAAGTGTTCCATCGCTTTGTTCCGAATACAACACGATTTGTTGTGGTATTGGAAAAATTTTGAATGCACTTTCTGTAACACGACGTCAGAAACTTTCGCTTTTAAACGGAAAAAAAAATCAAGGAGAATGCACTTGTACAAACTATATCATTTTTCTATACAAGACGCTAATCTTATTTTAAAATGGGATGTTACAACAGGTTTTGCACTGCATCAGAGTGCGTTTGAAACTTCGATATGAAACCAACTTATTGAAAAAATGTATATCGAATGTCGCTTAATGTACGTGTAATTCCAGAGGTAGAAGTACAGTAACCGCGTCTTCGACCCCGTATTTATTTTACAAAGTAACGTGAAACACGAGATGTGAACCTGTCCTGTGCAGTTTCCCTTTTAGAAATCTCTAGCTTTCGCCCTTGGCTCTACCATTGTTGACATATAATGAACTAGCTGACCCGCCCGCTTCGCTGGGTAATTTTTATTATAAATAAAATGGCGAAGGGTTTACGGAATTCGAAAAATGAGTAGCCTAGACCCATCTACAAATCATTCCGCATCGAATGGTCCCAGTCCCATGTCTATACGTTTAGTAGTTTTTACGTGATTGGCGAACAAAGACAACCTATTTTCATTATATATATATATATATATATATATATATATATATATATATATATATATATATATATATATATATATATATATATATATATATAGATTAATTCATCTTTTATTTCGTGCGATTTCTTTTTTAGTGACAATCTATTTCGGTCATGCTCTCAATTCCGGTTCCGGTTTCTCTTACGATTTCGATGCTAGTTCTGGTCTTGATCCTGATTATTCATTACGTAGATTATATTTCTCTCGACATAATTTACCTATTGAAAATAGAGTTATAAAATATGCACGAATTTATTGTTAGGCTATGCGAGTAGAATAGTGAGGCGAAATTTAGTATTTCATCATGTGATCCCGACTTAATGTTCTTGAACTATAAGCACAAACGACAAGGCAGACAGACAAAGAAACATTGGGTTTTACAATATATATATATATATATATATATATATATATATATATATATATATATATATATATAGATGAACATATAAATTAAAACGTATCGAAGTTATTACATGTTAAATAATCACTTTTATTTATTTTGTATTTAATAAACTACTCAAGCTTGTTTTAATAAAACACAAAATACATTAAGTTTTGATTCCCAAACTATCACTGTTGGAGTGTAACGTTGGTTGTGTTATAAACGGTAGGAATGTACATGTATATTAGATTCATCCTTATTTTGGATATTTTCGAATATTTTTCTAGAATAGTCTTAAATCCGTTCCAAATATATAAAAAAAAAACCTGCTAAATTTCAGCTCTTAATATTAATGTTAAGCCGGCCCCCTCGGTAGTCAAATTTTTAAATGGAAATAACATGGGAAAGTTCTGTTGTTTATTTCGAATTTTTCAACTCATTGACTAATGAACGAACTATATAAAAATAAAATAAAAAGTATAAATATTCTTGTAGGAAATTTAACGCTCTACGAAAATGGCCTTTTAAGATTTTTCGTAACTAAACTAAGAACACATGAAATTATCTATAACTTCAATAATTTCAATAACTTTCGAATCAGTAAATTTAGCGAAAAATCGTAAAAGACTATTTTTGTAGAGCGTTAAATTTCCTAGAAGAATATTTTTATTTGTATTTGTATTACATAATACCTATATATTAATATAGTTTGTTCATTAGTCAATGAGTAAAAAAATTGGAAATAAATAACAGAACTTTTCCCACGACAATTCCATTTAAAACTTTGACTATCGCGGGGGGCGGATGAATATTAATATTAAGAGCTGAAATTTGGCTGGAATTTTTTTAAGTATTTGAAACCGATTTTAAAAGGATTTTAAACACAATTGCTTAAAAAATACAAGTTAAACAAAAAAAAATTAAGTATAAATAAAAAGCAAAAATTGAGACTTATAGGACGGAAATCAGATCCTATAGTAATCTTCTGTATGTTGTAAATATTGAGACACGAACACAAAGTAGAGAGGGTGACGGCTAAGCTACATATTTAAGATATATACGTGCTATATGTTTTAAGGTTTAAGATATATATGTGTTAACTCAACTCAACTATTTGTTACTTTAACAGTCTGTACATTCTTTATATATGCAGCTAAGCATCTCATTCCCTTACATGGGTTCGTATGAAGTTAGAGAATTTTTGAAATATCTAATTTTCGTACCACGCGTTTGTTGCTTGACTGTTTAGTTTTTTTTAATAATATTATATATATTTTTTTATTCCTTGTTACCTAGTATTTTCTTGTTTGTGGTCTACATTATATATTTTTTGATTGTTAAATTTTTTTGGGGAGGTAATTTTTTTTTAATCTTTAATTTTTTTTTAATCTTTAATTTTTTTTTAGGGTTCCGTATATCTAATTAATAAAACAGAATACCTACAGGATCTCTTGTATGTTTGTTTATATGTTTATATATTGTATTGTGTGAGGTGTTAATTCGCGGAAATCCATAGTAGACGCTTGCCTGCCTTAAGAATGTTTTCGTCGCTCTTTGACCATTGCATGACAGCGGCCTGCCTAACGACTTTGTGTTGGTTGTTTTAACGCTCCTTGCACCCTGGTGGATGTGACTGTTGGCAATTTCCTGAGGATGTGCCTTGTTGGCATGAAACGTACGTAGAATTAACAATTTAACAGTTAGCGGAAATAGATAATTATAAAAATAAATAACACTTGCTTAGGTGTTCGATATCTGTCAATCCTCTGGAATCAATATTAAATCATTTGGATAGAGATTTGCAGTGGAGAGGCAGATTCGAGGGTCAGCGGTGAGTTGCATGCTGCATGTTAATGCATGTTGCAGGCAAGCGTCTGTTTGTTTATATGTCGTAGTCTCTGTTCTTTATATCTATTTTATTATTATTACGTGACGTGTATTTGGTACATGTATACAGTGCGAAGTGAGTCAATTAAGGGTAAAAATAAATAAAGTTTTTTGTTAATTTAAAATATCTAACTTCATAATATATTAAAAATATTTACGTAAACTGAGTGTAGCCCCTTTACTTCAAAACTACTGAGCCTAAAATTAAAAATAAAACACTATTTACACGGAATTCAAAACCCCATTCATACTTTACAGGAAAGTGAAACGAAAATCCTAAATTATTAAATTTCCACAGGAAACGTAAAACAGTTGTAAAAAAGAAAACGTATATAAAATGTGTTGTTAAATCTCACCAATGCGATAATTTCTCTACCGAACTCTTTCCTCACAAATTTACTCGCTCTTGGCTGGTCTCTTATTTGGATGAGGTTGGACAGATTTTTCTTGGTTAAGTGATCGGTTAAGAAACCGACTCCAACACTCGTCCGCCTTTACCTGAACATCGCTTCAAAATATACCAGGTGCTTATAACGGGAAATCGTTAGTCGCTCGTAAGACTAGAAATGCTCCGAGATCTGCCCGCGCAGATCTAATGAGACTTTCTTTGGTTTCACTGGATGAACGATCCTAGTTAAAACTAAGTTCATGAGGGAGTTTCTGATCGGACGTTTTAAAATTTTAATTGTTATTCTCTTATATGAACATAATTAAATCTCCTTGCTGACGTGGATAAAATAAAAAGTTATTCATTTTTTTATATTTATCGGTTATTGCTGCATGAACAAAACCAGCATTCGAGATGGTCTCTCGACCGGGATGGGCAGGAGTGGTAGGTAGATTGGAAGCGGTGTATAGGGCTGGTCGGGACAGCTATATCAATCGGTATAGAAAATTAAGGTGTCAGGCCTCCAGCAACGCAGTGGAAGCCTCGAGCGAAATCTAGATAAATTATGAACTACGATTACCCAATTTATAAAAAAATATCAAACAAAATTATTGTTAAAAATATAACCACTTTTAAAGTTACATATTAGATACACAGCAGATAAAAATCATCTACACGAAAAAGTCTCAATCATATTTATAATGAGTCACAAAAATTAAATTATGAAGTAAAACAAATATTGTGCAGTTTTAATATTTATAATTTTACAATAATTACTTGTTTTTTTTTTCAGTCAGTCAGCTAAACCGGTACAAATATAAAATTAATTATAATAACTGTAATTAAAATGGTAAATACAATAATTGATAACGGGAGACCAACTCGACACCTAAATTTATAAACATGAAATCGAAAAGTGAAACATTGTTTTGACTCATAAAAAATGTCAAAACTGTTGAGTATTAGCATACCACTGCTAGCTTGTTTAAAATTTAAATAACAAATTTAATAATATACGTACATATCGCAAAAATTAACATAGATTACATGTCGAGATCATGAAACTTAAATAATGAAATATATAAATATACGTTGAGTAATATAATTTTCGGACTTTACTTTTTTTTAAGCAAAATTAAATGAATAATTACTGATCCTTGAAAATCTTGACACGTTCGTACGTAACCGTGATATATTTCTACATTTAATTAAATAATAAGAAATTACTAAAGTTAGAAGAATATTTTTTTTGTAATTATTACGTAATAATACTCATTTAACACGTAATAGCAAAGTTCCTTGTATTCCTGTAATAGTGAACTTCGCTAGCCTCAATGGCGGTTATTGAATAGTTCGTTGTTATTTCAGGCGATGACTGTATTATTATACAAATTGTTTGTTATTGTTTTGCGGGACAATGGATTGCACGCGGCTGCGACTCTATGTGGGTGTCTCAATGTCACTTTTTTGGAACGCCTTTTCAATGCAGCGCGGTAATGCCGACTTCTACGAGCTAGGTTGCTAAATTGTCGAATGTAAGTTTCAAATAACTAGAAAAAAAATTTTAGCGAACAATCTAGAATAACGATTTTTCTTTATATAAGTCATTAAAAAATAGTAAATTTTAAAATAATCCCTACAAATATCAATATTGTAATTTGTAATTTGGATGCACTTGGTATAGCTAAATCGAATCGGTAGAAATACCGAGGTAAAGCAACGTATGCTAAGGTCTAAGGTTGGATGGGTGACCGTCTCAATCCAGTTAAGTGATATCTTCTTAAGTGACACCATCTTCTCCTCCGCGCTGATATTTTACGCCATTGCGACGCTTTCGTGGCTAACTTCACAGAGACAAAGTTTCATGCGTTGTACTGCAGTAAAGTTGACTTTATTTACTGTTCATCGACAAAAAGGTGCGATCACGACAACCTGTACTAAGAAAGAGTGGTCACACCACTTGACAATATTTAAAATGTCTGCGCTCAGGAGTTGGGCCTATATAAGCCTGACAAAATATATTTGAGTAATATTTATTTTTTTTCCTATCAGACTCTGTTCCACTGTATCAGTAGCATTCTCCAAGTTTCATTTTGTACCGGCTTCCGACTTCAGCCTTGCTCGCGTCAATATAGAATTAGCGTCTTCTCTGAATTCGTAGTAGGTTGTTGTGATTAGTACTTTATTATACTTATAATTTTATCAAAACGTGTAAGAGATAGAAAAACATGCATTAACCAATGAACACTTTGAAATGCTCATATTAACAATACAAGTTTGTTAATGACTTCAATAGACTTGCAGGTTCATTGAAGAACCTCCGCGTGGGCACTCTCATCATCTTGACGAGGAATGCGAAGTGTTCTTCAATGGCACGCCGATGCCTCTCCATGCAATTGGTGGTGACTTGCTGTTTGGTAAAAGGATCCGGTTCTATCCTCACGACGGGTGAATTGAAAAAGAAGGTTTTGACTTAAGTAGATATTGTACCATTCACCCTGTGCCTTGGACAATAAATGAAGCCGTTGTCGTTTCTGGACATCATAATTGGTGATCACGACAATCAGTAACCCTCGACCCTCACTGGGCCGGCTTGAATCTGAAATTAAATTGTCGTAGGAGGCTATGTCAGCAGGGGTAAATAAAACTGGTAGATAAACATCGATGCTTTTTCAGATGTGCTGTATTTGACCTAAAGAGAAGTCAATGAGGAACCGAGCATTGGATAAGCTATGGCAGAATGCTGTAGCTTCTTCTGCTTTTTCCAACGTAGGGTTGGTCGTTTGTTTACAACTCCAAGTTAACGCGGCGCGTGTTCCTAAGGGTTGAGGGATGTTTTCTGTTGCAAGAAGGAGTTTCTGTCTTGAAAGAGCCATCGCCGTTGAGGCAGAGAAATAATGCAAAAGTCTGTCATGGCCTCGGCACAAAGGCGATGAAAGCGATAACATAGCTATTTTAGTCGGTATATAGGAACCCAATACAATCTGATTAGCTGCCCCCGTGTGCCATGTATGAAAGTTAGCATCAATTTCGATATTAAAAGGAGTCAACAGATGAGATTTACTTAACGTCTTTATGTTGCAAGAACAATTTTATTATAAATTCTCATAATCTAAATTACCCATTTAAATATTCAAAAATGATAAAATACTTTCAGACTCGAGCATTTAAAACTTTTACGATGTAATTATTTAAATTGAAAAGTCGTAACTTAAATGCTTGTACCAAGTGTGGCATAAATAAAACAATCTGAAGGTTCCGAGGCATACTACAATTGAAAACTAAATGCCTTCCTTTAACGTTAGCTGTTAAAAGGTCAGGCCTTAGCGTCAGGCTCGTAAAAGATTTTTTAAAATCTCGTTTAGTCATTATTTAGATCCAATTTATGATAAATTTTAAAAGTTTTCTACTCTTAAATTTTGTTACGCACATAAGAAAAGGTGTGAATTGGTTTGAAATTTTTAAGATCACGAACAATTTAACTTGATTTTCGATTGATATTTGAGCGAATTAATTATGAATGAAAATATGCAATAAAAAATGAGTCCAAAGTGATCTAATATTGTGATAAATTACTTCAACTTTTAAAATCAAATATTATTTGAAGTTATTTATGAAACATAACATACACATATGTCATTAGCTTGCCACTCATAGCTTCGCGAGGAAAGAAATAAACTCGTGCATCTACATTTACTCCTATTTTCATTCCCGGTCTCAAATTTCGACCTCAGTTCCGCTTGTGGTTTTTATTTTGATATACAATTTGTTTCCAATCCGATCTTCATTTTGTTTCCAATCCCGATCTCGATATATCTATAAATATCTGTAGTATCAAAGAACATCATTAACCCCACGTTGCTTGACGTCTTTCTTAATCATGTGTTTTTTAGAAAGCTTACTTTACAGCCTAAAAAAATGTAGAAATGTCATCAATAATTAGATGGTCTGATGTAGTATAAGCTACATTTATAAATGTAGCTTATGTTTATTTTCAAAGGTTAATCTACCAAATTGGCTTATTATGTTGAAAGTGAAAACATATAGACAAAGAACAATGTTTCTTTCTCATTTTAATATTTCTATAGATGAATAAAAAACTCCTGAGGAAAGAAGAGAACAGGAAAGTTGATAAAAGTAAATACTAAAAGTTACGATTCAAAGAAGTGATTTAAAATAAACATTGAATGAAAATATATGAGTACATATAATTTTTTATTTTATTGGGTAGTCGATAGTTTCAATAACTTTTAAATTCTTTGACCGATAAAAAGAGGTTTTTGTGGAGAAAAACATTTTGTACATATGCATATACCATCTTCTGTGTCATTGAACTCTAAAATTTACAATACAGCAAACGTTAACTTTCTGATTATTCACGAAACCAACGAGCTACAGAAAATCAAGTTAATAATTAAGTTCCAACGTACAGTACACTTTTTATTGTATGCTGTATAATTTGAGCGAAGATTAAGGGATCTATAGCGTGACGGCTTATAGCTCGTACGCATAATCGTTGAATGTTCGAGCGAACGGGCTTCTGTTTTTGTTTTATTTGAAATTGTTTTGATTACGTGCGGCGAGAATAATTAAGGCCTCATACTAAACGCTGCGTTGTTTCGAAAATCCATATACTATTCCTGGCCGTGCATTGCCGACAGACATAATCATAGAAGCTGTCAGCTTGGACAAGATAAATACGTCTTTTTCTGGTCTAACAAAAATTGGGTACAACGAAAAAAAATGTTAATGTGGATTGTTCATCCACAAGTGGAGTGTCGGCCTAGGACCTAGTTCTGTGTGGCGTGATGAGAGGCGACGTCCGAATCAGCTTCAAGCTTATAATGGTCAATGCCCATTTTTGGAAGTTTGTCCCAAAGGAAATGTCATTTAGAGGAAAAGGTTTGTCTGATAACTTGAACCGGTGGGCTTTAAACAATATTTTAAGGCTTTTAATATTCTTAAAGTAATGTAATTGTTTTTAACAGGTCCTCAACAATAGCATTAAGCTACCGGCTACTAATACTGAGTTATTGCATGCACGAATCAATAGTCAAAACCGCGTTAACTGACAGATCTATAATTAATTGTTAGTGTCGTTTAATTTAATATTATTAAGTCGCTCAGCAAAATATGTAAAACATATCCATGTTAACTGGACTACGTATAAATGTAGTCCGGTTAACAATTTGTTTTATCATGTACAATTGGATTTATAGAAATAATTATAAAAGTTGTAGAGAGGCAAAAAAATATTTCGCTTCCGTAACATATTCCGAGTATTTATAAAGCCTAAAAACTGAAAATTACAATTTTTAGCCTATCATTCAGAGTACTTATAAACACATGTTTTTTTTTTAGAAAAATAAGGTATAGAAAACATTAAAACGCACTTTGGTTGTGATTTTATGATATGTTTATACCACGGCTACCCTCTCCATCCATCTCAACTCGAATCTAAATTTCGTCCCCAATTATATAGCCTAGCAAATTAAAATATATATTTTATGATAGTTTTTTCTTTTCTCAGAAAAAATTAACACTTATCTTTGCGTTAGATTCTAGATTTATGATTGAAATCAGAATAAAATTACGATTAAAGAATACTATATTTCTCTAATAAACTATGAAAATGTTAAAATTAATTAAACAAGCCTCAATAAAATGAGCGCTGTTGTGCGAAGTGGCACCCGTATGAACGTAGCCGCATGACAACGTTTAAATTTGCGCTTACTCGCCAGAAAGTGGCAATTAATAAAATGTAGAAAGAAAATCGTATAGACCTGCAAATCAAAAAAGAAATACACTTTAATTCAATTCCGAATTATTGTCCTGATATCAAAGTTTAAAAAGTTGCAAATTTAATTGAACTTCATTAAAAAAGTTCACAAAAAATTGTATATTACCACCCAAGATATGTGCATAAATTTAATTAATTTATTTTCTATTGCATTGAATGAGGTGTTACATTTATAAAATAACTCCTACTAAATCTTATTTATATAAAATATATTGAAGTAATATAAATGAAAATGGATTGAAAGTAAATTAACATTAATATGATGATGGTAAAAACGTTTTTCATTATGACAAAAAATGCATTCGCATTAAATGCATTTTCTATCTCCACCTCCTGATCCTTATAAATCTCTACAACGAATGTCCTGGACGATCTGTAACTGATGCCGAGCCCGGCAATATTGTCAGCTAACCCAATGGAGAGCAGTTGGCCACTGATACGTTTGGTTTGAGGTGACATTCGAAAACCTTTGGTTGCCTATTTTCAATTTCCCTTAATGTCATTCTGTCTTCGATAGACTCAATTAATCTATAGCCAATTTTAGTTGTGAGCTATGTGTTTAATTAAAAACAAGTTTTATATCAATAATGAGACATTTACCAAAAAATGTCTATTCAATTTTATATGGATAAAGAGTACATCAATCGCATGAGTCTGCTATTTCACCTATTCGACTTCTGTATTTTAAGGTTATAAAGAAAACTAAAAAAAATCTTATTTATAAAATCGATATTTTTTATATTTGCAACTCTAATATATATACTGCAATTTATCGTAAAAAAATATGAATTGGCATGCAAATTCGTAAGTGCAACTCTCATGGAACTATTAGAGTTTCAGTAATTTTTTGCAAAGATGATCCCTTCGATGAAGATGCTGGTCAAATCTAAACTGTCTTCGATCCATCCTCAAAGTCGTCGCATCTAATATCTTTCATAGGCTATAGCGTTCCGGTCTACTTGTCCAGGTGCTGCACATGGTTACATAACATTACCTAACACAAAAATCTTAACGCACCGGTGTTTTACGCGCCTAGCGGATTCTTCGCTATATAAGACACAAGAGTGAAATTTCTTAATCGCATTTGGAGCAAAGATTTCACCGCGTGTAGCCGCTGATAGTTTAATTATAATGTACGCGGTAGGTTCGTCATACTCTCTTGATTCATAGTAATATTGATCTTGATCCGTTAAATCTTGTTAATCTTGTTAAAGCGTTGATACCTTTGCTTGTTACAGGAAATTTTTCCATTATTCTTCGCAACATGTCTAGCTGGACAAGTTTATCTGCCACCTCATCAACAATACCAACAAGTGTATCAGCAAAATCCGGGTTATCCGCAAAATCTGGGTTATAACTACGATCACGGGAACCAGGGTTACGTTCAGCAGGAGTTAAGTTATCATCAGCAGACGAGCCAACAGGAAGGATTAGAGAAGAACGCAAGGATTCTCAGTTTCCAATCCGATGCGAACGACCACGGCTACCAGTTCGGTTATGAAACCGAGAACGGTATCAAGGTTCAGGAGACTGGAGTCAAGCAAGGAAAGTCAGTAAAAGCTCAAGGCGGTTATTCTTATACGGGAGATGACGGTCAAGTGTACACGGTGACTTATACCGCTGATGAAAATGGTTTCCACGCACAAGGTATGTCTATAACTATGTTTTAATACCAAAGAGTAGTATTCTTTTACTTTTTTAAAAATTCCTAAATAATAATACATAAATAAAAGACCTTGAATTGAAACAAAACAACAATCAAAATTGAGTTGATTTTCATAATTATAATTGTTTCTAAAGACGTATTTAATGCACTTTATGCTTATTGTAAGCCCTCACATAAATTATAACTAATTCTTGTTCCTTTATAATAATCTGGATTTATATGAAAGATTTTTAATGCAAGTCTCATTGCATTTATATTTGTAGTTTATATATGTCCTTACATATTTTATTCGACCGTAATTGTCTTATTTATATAAGGAGTTTCAAATTATTATTGTTTGGCTTTTTTTTTTACCACTAAATCTTATTGAAAATAGTTTTTTTTGCATTTATATTTGTAGTTTTTAATTATGTCCTTACATATTTTATTCGACCGTAACTGTCTTATTTATATAAGGAGTTTCAAATTATCATTGTTTGGCTTTTTTTACCACTAAATCTTATTGAAAATAGTTTTCTGTAATAATGATGAGAATGTATGTTAATTCATATATTACGTAAGATTTTAAATTATGTTGGTTCAGAGTAATTGAAATGCATTTAAAGATAGACCGTTAGAGATAACAAACACCTACGTGACTTATATTACGTTTCGGCACGCGGATTAAAATAAAATGCATTTAACTGTTCTTATAGCTAAGAACTGCATCTGTTTGTACACAGAAGAATCCTTTCCGCCTTTATCGCTTGTGCGTATCCTATTACGATATCACGGAATAATTTCTAATGAATCGACTATTGAGGTCGGTTTTTGTGTAGTTTTCGTCTTTATTTCGATTTATAGTTGATCAATAAAATCGCATTATAAAGGGAAATAAGGTCTCAGCACAGTAGCGAAATAATTTCCACGTATTATTGCCGTTTAGTGATTCCGACGAAATTGTCATAATTCCATTAGACGCAAAGGAACGAAATTATTTAATGTGGTGAAGTAATGATAGCAAATTCATTGAGATGACCACGTGCGCTACAACAAATTGATCCATCAAGCGAAAGAGAACTAGTCGATGCATTGACTTAAAATAAATTGAAATGGACAACTAAAGCCCTTACCCTAATAGAATGAATCAATTGACACGAGCGTAATAAGATGAAATTACTTAACACAGAGAAATGAAGGCATTATTTGCAGTACAATAAAGGTAATAAACGATTCCACACAACGCAATAGCATAACGTCAAGCGACATTGCGTTATGACCATCCATGGATGCATACAGATGCGTCGTTCCCAGGTTGAGATAGATATTGCAAGAAATATCTTCTTTTTTTTTTGGAACGAAGTTCCTCACGGCGGGCTTGGAGGAGATAGGGATTTTGCTGCGCGGCCGAACTGAAAAAAACGTGATAGTAAAACCGTAAGAAAAAGTCCGTGGAATAAAACCGTTAAATGAGACGCAGCATAGTCGCTGCCACAAGTAGTGTATAATACCTTCTCTCTTTCCCCTCCTTCTTTTCGTTCTTTCATCCCTTCTCTATTACCACTCCACCCCGCCAATGCATAGTATATACTCATGAATTCATGGACAAGCACGTGGCTAATATTCACATTATAGATACATTTTACTCGTGAGTAGTCACGCTTTATTTTCATATATTTCAAATCGTCAAAACAATAATAAATATAGTAATAATGGCAAGTGAACTAACAAGTGACTTGAATGCAATTGACAGTGATAATAGTGGTAAATTATTCTATTTCTATGTAATTTTGTGTTGTCAAACAAAAATAAAGAGACGTATTTTGTTATTTTAGTTTATAATTTGAATTATGATTTTTTATTTTACGTAATTTATTTTATTTCTAAAATAATTATTCTAAATACTTTCCTGTACTTAAATAAAAACTAATCAGCAAAATTTAAGAGAAAAATCAAGAAAACCTATATAAAATTGAGCACGATTTTTTTTTTGCTAATTGTGTCGATTCTACATTAGCCGAAGGAACTTCGTTCCTACCTGGTGTCCCACGACACCACTCGTTTTTTTTTTTTTCATTCAGATCCAATGGCTGGCTTATTACCCTCGCTGAATAAAATATAACCTTAAATTCCTTACTCACCGGCGGTGGATACTGAGGTCTCTTATTAATATCTATTCGCGATTGGTTACTAAGCGACCGGACACCATAACTTCTCTATTATCTGTTATTAGCTCTGGGTATACTTCGCAAATAGAGTGCTCTAGCTTTCAAAGTTTAGGTTTCAGATTAGGTCATTGACCTCTCGACACTTCAACTTATACGCGATCCTACACTAGGGTTTTAAATTGATTATGTTTAAATAATTGCTTAATATGTCAGTTTGAGAAGTTGTACGCCAAAACTTTTGGTGGTTTGATTTAGCGTACGAAAAAAAAATTGAATTATGTCACAAAGTGGTTCTCCGAGTCTCATATATATTTAAAAACATGAAATTTAATTTCTATTTAAGAAAAAAGAGGACGACTTAAATAAAATTATATATAAAATATTATGATGGGCAATTCATATAATGCTAGTTTGAAATATGCCATTTTTAATTCTTGAGTCCATAAAAATAAATAATCAAAAATGATTAATTTTTTTTTCAAACCACATGGAAATCCGTTCTTGTTGAATAACTTTGAGCAAGATAAAAATTACTTTTTCGTTTTAATCTCTAATTCGAAATTAAGCTCGACCATAATTTTTGATAAAATTTGTTTCTAAATATGACTAGTTTAAACTTTCAATAGTGGTAAGATCATTGCATAAGTATGACTTCACGACAACAATAGCGACATTATTATAAATTTTATTAAATTCTGATGACACTAAAACTGTCGTTTGGCGCAGCTGTTAGCGTATACATATATAAAAAATAATATCCAGGTCTATCTGTGCAGTTTCCTTTATTATATAGTGTGCGTTGTCATACGATTAAACTAAAATGATTTATAGTTTCATTGTTACAAAATTAAATCGGTTTCCATTTCACTTTTATCACCATCATACACCAATTTTCATAGTTATTAGTCGAAGAACTAAAAGCTATGTTGCAGCGCCATCTAGCGGTGAGTTATAGCTAAATGGATAGCACAAAAATGTTTGCTGAGTTTAAGCACTTACGTATACCAATTTTTATAGCGATTGATTAGTTTGTAGAAATTATTAGCACTACAGTGCCATCTAGTGGCAAGTTATGACAAAGCATATCCTTTTTCATGAAAACATACATGTATGTAGTAACTTGCATAGTGTTCGGTCAAACGGTGATTAAACTTCGGTCTGACCAACATTAGTTTTAATGTATATGTTTGATTAATAGAATCAATAAATTCATAGCCCAGTTTTGCTTACGTAATGCATTTTTTTAGTATGTACGCTTGAGTCATTCAAGTAAACATACCTCGTCAAACAAAAACTAAACCGATACGTTACGTATTTCGCGTTGAATTACAAGAAAAACTGTTCGCTATCAATGTAACACCGATTAACGGGTAATGTAGTGGAATAACCCGAGTTTTTTTATTGTAAGATCTCGTTATTAACATAACGCCACCGTTCGTAGTGTAGTGATGAGACTTATTACAATAATCGGTGTATGACTGATGTAACATTGACGTAACTGTGACTTGCCAGGCGCGCACCTGCCCACGCCGCCGCCGACGCCGGAAGCGATCCTGAAGGCTTTGGAGAGGAACGCGCAGGAGGAAGCCGCTGGAGTCTTCGATGACGGTTAGACATGTTATATTTTGATGATGAAACTGATCGATATACACCGGATGAACTTGCCGTGTGATCAATGGCTTAGCTAGGGCAAGGCGGCGGGGGCGACCCGCACCGGGTACCACCCATTTAGGGGGGACAGTCGAGCTTATCCGACCTCAAATTTTGATTAACAATAAATGCACAACGACATATAAAAATTGTTTATCATCACACATGACATTCTCTTCAACTTAACAATGCCCCGGGCGACACCCAGGTTAGCTACGCCACTGTGTGCGATGGTTTTTTTCGTTATTATAAACTAGTTTTGTTGTATGCGAAGGATCTTTAAAACGTTACGTCGGAGATGGATAGAATATCTGAGTTATAAGAACGATAAGGGAAGAGGTAACTAATTACCAAATAAAATGAAAACGAAGCGGTGACTGTTGGTGGTGAGTATTCAAATACATTGCCTTCGGTTTAGATCTGGTTGTTAACTTAAATCCAATCGTACCTCTTGCTCTGTACTCTGGAGGTCGCTTAAGCCGTCTGTCACGAACGTTGTCATTGCATTGATGAGAGCGGTCGTTGCCTACTCTCAACCCGCATCAGGCCAACGTAAAAGGCTTAAGGTCTGAAGATCCTCAAACTGGAAATAATTGCATTCATTGATTGCAGCACACTCTACCACAATAAAGTGATTAAATTGCGATACAACAAAAACAAAAAGTCATACTTAAGTTTTGAATTACAATTGAAATTAAAATGTTGTATCTGCAAGTTGTACTTACAATTGGTGTAATTGAGCAATTTCGTTTATCTAACATATTCAGCGTATATAATTCGGTACTTCCAAAATTTTTAGCATTCATGCGATATTTTTAGAAAAATTTGTATTGAATAAGAAAAGATGTCGCATTATTAAATAATGAAATTCAAATAAATTCCAATTTTGAATTATTCATTAACGTGACTTCAAATCGGTTTTTACTAATTAATTATGAAAATCTATGCAGGTAGTTACAAAGAGCAGGCTCAAATTCAAGAAGGATTCGCGCATCCGGCGCCCACGCACAACACCCAGTACGAAGTAACGGCCGCGTACCCAGAAAATTCTGATCAAACTGAATATCATTATAAATAAATGAATGCAGAAGAACCAAAAATTGAACACGATGCGCAAAAGAGTGTAAAAAAGCTTTGTGAATACCATTCAAATTTCGCGGACGTTCCTATAAATACTTTTTAAAAAATATGGTAAACATTTGAGATACCTAAACACCAGACTTAATAGTTATTAAGTACCTATTTTATTTTATAAGCAATCAGAATATCATTATATGATAATATTTTTTTAAAACACAGAAGTACAGACACTGTTCTAATAGTCGATTTCGATAAAAGACAGTATTAAATTATAAACGTCAACTGACGTATACCAGCTGTGACGTCACGTGGTCGAAAACGCGATTGATCAATCGTTTTCAGTGCTACGCCTATTGCTTATCACAAGTATTGTGTTGATGTATATTGAATTAATAGTTTTTTTACATTTTTACGTCAATCGTCAGTTGTCAGTCGGCCTCTCATGTCGACAATCATCGAGAGTGGTGTGTCATTAACTTCCGTTATTGTCTTGATGAAAGTCGCACACATTATAAATGTAATAATTGTAATATTTTGATAAGTAACATCTTAGCTCGCGCTATGCGGTTGCTTAGCGAAACTAAATTCGCGAATTTAACGGAAATTTGTGACAGGAAGTAGGGTAAAGCGCGCGCTATTCATTTCTGAATGATTACTCGATGCGGCCAATAGGCGGCGCTAGTGCTGCTTCTCAGCGAGAGCGAACTTTGTCAAATATTTTTGGAAAATTAATACTTAATATGCGAGTCATGTATTAACAACAATTTTGGTATTTGCCGAAGTTAAATATTGTAAAATCGCTCATGGCTATTGTAAGATACGTTTTCTTTTTGTTTTAATTAGCACTGTTTTGTTGTTAATTGTAACAATTCTTAATATGCATAAGGAAGGAATCATGACTGGCTACTAATATTTAAAATGGTTAAGTTGTGTAAATTTTTTGAAATTTTGTTTATACTGTTTGTTATAATTTAGAAAAAAGAAATTTTGAAAAAGGAAAATAATTAGAACTGTTATTTGTTTTAAATCCAGCACAACCATTGTTTGTGTGTGTTATTTTAATAAACAAAAATTTGTTGCTAAATGATTTTTTTGCATCGATGATCGAGAAACAGGTTGTATAAAATTCTTTTATTTTACAATTGAAATAGTTGCAAATTTAACTAACTCCACTTATTAATTCAATGCACATTTATATTATTTAGACATATACAAAAGGAAAACTTGGAAATCACAGAATACATGATGTATAACACCGGTTCTTATAATTTTAACTATACATACTATATATAAAGACATTTTATGTGGGCATTTCATATCTGGGTGAATACATCTGAAGTTGTTTAAACACAATATTTTAAATTGAATTACAGATTTTAAACTTTTTATAACTTAAAAGTAACAATTCCAATTATAATGATAACGTATAAGGAATCACTCCATAAACTTATATAATGATATTCATCACAATACGTATAGTGATTCATGTATACTGCTGGACTAGGGCTTTCCCAATGTGTCTTGATTGCCACGTTCGATAGGCTGAGATTTCTTTCGGAACTTTTGCCCAAAATTTATTTTTACGATTATGTTAAAAGTATGATTCGTACAGCTATTTGATATAAATCAAAATATTGCTGTGGATATCTCAAACTAGGAAAAAAAATATAAATATTGTAACTATGTTTATGTAGAAAATTTTTGCTCTTCCTAATTTGATAATTTTGATTTTTTTTTTGATCATGTTTATTCCAATTTTCGTAACCCGAAACAATTCACAACAAGGACTGAATATTTATTGCGATATCAGAGCCGTCAAATTCTAATCGAGCAATGTTCGTTTCAGTGTACAACATAAACAAACATGTTAGTCACATACATGGCATAAATATGACATAAAATAATGACTTAAAAAAATAAATTCAGAAAGTATTTAAATTTATGCGGCCCTATCCATGTATCGCTTTTCCTGCTAAAAGTCAATTGTTTTTATACTGTTTTTTTTTTGATATCTTAGAGTCCAATATTGTCAAATATTTGGAAATATGTTTATAGTTTTGTGAGACCAAAAATGTTATTTGTTAATAAACTTACATTAGTAATCATATTGTGTTTTATTTATAATAATGATATTATGCGAGACTCATAATCTTCGGTTCCACTGCAATGGGATGAAAAATGTCTTGATTTTTAAGTTGAATTTATAACTATCTAACTTTGATGATTTCATCAAAAATCCTGTATTTTTCTTGGGTAATGCTAGAACACACTAATACACAGACGAAATTATAAAACGATCACAATTACTTTTTCCAAAACATACCTGACTAAAATGAATTACTTAATTACTTTAAGATTTTTGAAGATAATTTTATATAGAGAAATTGGGAAACTGATTCCGATCCTGAATTTTCCGGTGACGCTGGCAATAATTCCAGGGTCCTGCATTTTTATTTGGAGTGCAGCTCTCGGCCCTGGGACTCGCACTTTCGTCAGACCGTCGATTCAGTCGGCTGGTCTCCAGGACCTGAAAATTTTCGGTTTTTCTCCATCTCATCGAAAAAGTGATAGAATTTGACCGAGTAGTGGTAAGCTGCTATGCTATACTTTTTGTCTTTTCTTCGAGAATCTTCAGTCCAGAGATCTTTTTCCTCTTTTTTCTTTTCAAAGAGTAAAAAATTTGGCTAAAGGTCACGTATATGCAGCTTTCGGTCATGCGAAAACCTCAAAATTGGTTCGTCGGATTTAAAATCAAATTAATAATTTTGCCTAGCACACGATGAACGTGCAAAGTCAGGAGTCATACTTTTGCATAATTTAACTTCATCTTCTGACTGATAATATTTCCAGTCATTTATCAAAATGTTCTTATCCTTTACAATAGTTATATATAGAAGTTACACAATTCAAATACAATAAACTGTAGTTATGCTGTTACCGCTAAAGAGTGTCAGTCTGTTTTCGCTTAGTTCTATGATAAGGTTCTATAGTATTACCATAATATCAATTTTAACTCAGTCTACACATTTGTGCTGTTTGTCGTTAAGGAGTTCCGTTATGTGCCTTCATACTCTGTTATGTATATATATATATATACTCTTCCTCAGTTCCTTCTACCCTTTTGTTCTTTTTATTCGTTTCCTTCGAAGTCCAAAGTCCCATAACAATGAAATTGAGTCCAAATTGAAAGTTCGCAAGCAAGGCGTGCGCGAAGGTTAGCTCTCTTTGTGAATCATAAAAGGTGGAATTTTATTCAATTCGCTAAACAAAAAAGAGAAAGAGTCAAAGTACGTCTAAAACAAGTCATAATTATTTTTCGAACTCGCCGCTCGTTCCGAAGGCAGTTTTCCCTCAAGAAGGACAAGCAAAAAACTCAGGGTAGCTCTTTTCTAGTTTCATCATGCATAGCCAAAACAAATACAAACCGTTGATGAAGGAAACAGCCCGGTAAGAAGTCGAGCCGCTTATGCTCATGGCGACGGGATACGTAACGATTGGTTATATCTGAGAAGTAAACAAGAAACCGGCCAAGAGCATGTCGGACCATTCTCAGTGTAGGGTTTCGTAGCCAGCCATTAGTACAAAGAAATGCACGACAGGTGAAAAAACTAAGTTGTTGCACACGTGCCATGTTTCCGATATGTGCCATGTTGATTTGATATGTCCGAGCACCGAAAAAGCTTTGTTTTTCATACAGTGTGCCTAGCATGACGCCCTAGACAAGAGTCTTTCTATACGGCTATCCTTGTCGCGCCAATATAATGAGCGAAAGAGACAGTCCTATAGAGAGACTCTTGTCTAGGGTGTCATGCTAGGCCTGCAGGCGCCGATAACCTTTACAATGTACACAGACGAATTGCTGAAATCCCTTCCTACTTTTTTATGTCGGTTAGAAACATTGACCAAACGCAAGGCCCGATATAACAAATAAGGTGTGACTATGTAAATGCATAACAGTCGGATTAAAGATATAACAATTATCTGATTAAAGACAATTTAAACCTAAAATCAAAGATGTCGATCCTTAATTATCATCATTAATCATCACTATCGGTGCGCAGTGGGCGCGCTGGGGCTGAGGAATCTCGGCGCGTACGACGGCCTTCTGCTGCGAGTAACAGAGGTTAAGCAGTAGGTAGTACGGATTTACACAGACTATGTTTGTATATACTGCGGGTTGCTTCCGACTTAATTATAATTTTCCTGTAACTATGTTTTGCTTTTTCATATTTCAGCCTTTGTCATTAATGTCGTATAATGGTAAACATCTTCATTATTTTTATCAAATCATAATAATAACACGCACATACACACACACGCGAGCACGCGCTCATATATATATATATATAGTCATATATATAGAAAACATGTGATTTTTCTTTTCAATATTTTTTTATATATATTATTCAATTTAAATAAATTACGAAATAGGTCATTGGGTAGTAAAAAAATTAAACGTGTACTACTGTAATGGTTTATTTTTTAAAATGCGAGGCTTAGCGAATATGCACGTATTTAAATTTAAACATTGCAAGTTTTATTTTTACTTACAACAAAATCATCAGGAGAACGTTGATCCGGGTACGGAGCTGGTATGATACAGTTAAACAAACAGATATGAGATACTGTGGGACCATAACCTTTAGGAGTTACTGCGTTGACCGTAACGTCCGGTCGAAAGCTCCGCTTACACGACCGACTACTAATAATTTCAAAGCATATAATAACTGTAGAATATTAATTTTATAAATGCATACAACAGATACAACGGCTGTATGTCCTTCTATGTGCATTTTATATATTTTTTAATGATTTTTAGTTGATTATTTGGAAAAGGTTCGCTTTGGCACAAACCTACTGACAGTTGTATACAAAGATTTAGAATTTCATTTGAAACTTCAAGATGTTATTCTAATTTCCTAATAAAATTACAATTTAATTATCGTATAAAATAAAACTACGCAAGTAATTAAAACAAAAATTGAAAAAAAGGAAAATTTACGAGTAATTATAACTAATGTTTTTAAATCATAAGTGTTTTGTCGTTTTACTACAAAGAAATAAATAAATATTGCTAAATGTTTCTATTTCATTTCGTAGAATCAAGTCATATCTATTTAATTATTTCTTAAAACGTATGCCATTGAAAATCCCATAAGCTGTGTTAGAATCAAAGTTTTCATTTATACCAAATAGATCAAATTACGCTATTATGGAGCAATAAATTCACGAATCAAAGTAGTGCCTGTCTACTTATTTACGTTTATAAAACGACATCAAATCGAAGAAGCTTTTATCATCAAATGACATCTCATAATCTCATACAAAAACTATCATAATTTTTTTGCTAGGCGTATTACAAGACTTATTCACAACATTACATTAACAGTAGTATAATTTTTTAATTATCGTACGACATGAAAAACCGGCTAAGAGCATGTCGGACTATGCTCATTATAGGGTTCCGAAGCCGTAATTACAAGAAATGCACTACAGATTAAAAACTAAGTTTTTGCACTTTTTTTTATGTTCCCCGCACAGAATAGTTATAAGCGCTTTAGTCGCCTATAACTAGAGTAACAAGCAGGTATGTCGACTATTACTTTGAAAGTAGTGTAAATTAAAGTGCATCAGAAAAAGAACGTATCTTAATCGCACTTAGATCCTTTTGTTGATTGATTGTAGAAGATCTAATTAGATGACATCGATTGCCATAAACAACATCAAAATGGGTTAGTTTCTTCGAGAGATAATATTAACGAAAATTTCGAAAAAAAAAAATCTGAATATTTTTTGAATTTCTCTACACATAAATTTTAAAATCTAATCAGATCTTCTATTTAAAAAAAACAACATGGATTGCGGTAAGCCGCATTAAAATCGATTGCTTTCTTTGAGAGATATCGCTAAAGAAACATTCGTTGAAAATTGTTTTTAAATAAGTTGTAATTTTTTTATTTATGTTGGTGTTCTGCCTCAAACATAAGCAGATCAAAATCGACAACCGCATTTGAAGGGTATAGTAATTGAAAATTAAAAACGAATAGCGCTTCTTTCAATAAATTATTTTTTAAAGTGCTAAAACAACTCTGAAATTTCTTTGCAATGGGTTTCAACAAACCATGGGGTTGCGATCAAATGAGAGATGGAGACTTCAATTTTTTAAATTTTTTACCTATTTTCTTTAAAATAATTATAATTAATCTTCAAAATAAACGAACGAAAGTGTTTAAAAAAAAAGTGTGTCATCTCCGACGCACGAATGGAGTTTACTCCTTTAAGATGATATCGTACAAATAGATTAGTATAATGGTAAATGAAAGCATCTATTATATTATTCAAAGCATAATACACAATTCATTTATTTATGTTAATAGTAAAACAATTAATTCGTCATTTAAGAAAATATTGAAAATAATATGTTATACAATAAAAATTTTAGTAAGATTGATTTTCTCTATCATTGACATTATCTTGCGTAATGTTTATCACAGAAACAATAGAGGTATCATTAAACATTGAAACAATTGGTTTATAGTAACTAAAATATGATACATGAATGTCGGAAGATACATGTGTGATAAATCGTGAAAATATCGCATCAATAGTTGTACCATATCTAGTCGTCCCTAGTGTTCTGTCAGAAATTAAATCTAAGTTCAGTTCATCTTTCAGAAATTGTACTAAACGGAAACCATCTTCTTTATTAAAATCAATATTAAAATCTCCGCCAAGTATAAGTGGAAGTTCATGGTAACGTTTCTTCAATAGTTTTGAATCCCCTTCTGTATACACTAACAATGATTCCTGGAGAAAATCTATTATATTTGTCACATTCTGATTGATTGAAATGTAAACAGTAACCATGACGATAGCGTAACGTCATTTATCTAACACTTGATTTTACTCCCTTAAAATTCCATACCCCGGGCCTAAATATAAAATCGATTCTTAAGGAGTAAACTCCAAAATATATAAAATTTTAATGAAAAAAAAAGTAAAGGCCATATTGTGATTAGTAAACTAGCAGAAAAGTATTTTTATATTAATTATTATCTATAAACGTTGTATTTTGATTAAAAAACAGATATACTTAAAATCCACGCAAACGTAGCTTAAACTGTAAAACAGTTCTATTGTATACGTATAAAATACAAATAATTATTTTAAAATTTTGAAGGCATAAGTTAAAAAATGTTAAATGTGAATAACAACTACATACGTTTAAAGAATATTTGAATTATGGCAATTATTAAAGACTTTATTTACAAAATATAAAAAAAAAAATAATCAAAATCCAGAATATTTAAACAATAAATAATTAACTTGAAAGTGAAAATCAAGGTCTATAATCTGTGGAATTTCGATTCAACACAAAATGAATATTTATTACCCCCTCTTTTTTAATTCTCATAGACAATATATAAGTATTATACCCTATATGACTACCAAAATTTCAATGAATCTAATAACACCTCGTATATCAATATTCATAAGTCGTTTACGCCACGCATGCTGCGAAAAAAAACAAAAACACTAACAAACATATACTCAAAAATCATTACCCTCCTTTAGGAGTAATCGGTCACAACGACTTCATCATCGCGAAGAGCACCAGTAACAAACTATTACACGTGTCACGAGTCAAATGCTGACTCAATTGCCATACGTCAAGCAGACTGTCAATCGAAAATGTTAGTTATGTAAATCAACGCAATAGACGCCCCGGGTGATTGACGCCGGCTCCACCTATGGTCTGGTCGAATATTATAAAAATGGTCAGAGTAAAATATATATTGCATTTTTATGATTTTTAGAGCGGTGTGCGTGTGCGTGTAAAACTTTTGAACGAATAGGTAGGTCAATTCGCATCGGATTTGTGACATTTTAAAAGGCTTCAACGAATTTAGTTTCCCCGAAGAATTTAAAATCAGAAGAAGAAATGATTGATACGAAATTGTCTGGGAGTTTGAGATTGAAACAATGAATTAGCCAGGTAGATTTTTTCGACGCCAACGCTCTAGTGACTGCCCTAAGGTCGCGCGTGTCCATGGGTTGCAGTGATCATCTACTCTCCGAAGGCTCGTATGCCCGCAATCATATTAAACCACATGTGAACAAACTCGTCGCGTGTGTCGATCAATATACATTACAAAATATCGAATATAAGCTATATACATGTTCCGTATATGAAGAAGCCTTCATTAGCATTTTAATACAGTCAAATAAATTATAATTAAGACTTTAATTGGGTTATTAATATAGATGTAACACTTCATAAATTATTTTATACATTAACCATTCAATTTTACCTCAATCAGATAATTCTCACTAATAAACAACTGTATAGTTTTTAATCTGCAAAAAGTTTAATCTAATAATCATATTTTGTTCTTCGATTTATTTGAAACCCGAACATTATAAAAAAAGTCCCTAAAGAAAATAAAAAAAAAAGAAAAATCGAAAAAAAATATTCAATAATATTGGAAATGTATTACCATATCAAAAGTTTACAGGACTAGGTGTTGACATCTGTATAATATTTTATGAAATATAGATAAAAACGAACGAACTTGCTGACAGAAATATAACCAGGAACTTAGCACATATTGTTGTACCATAATACATTTTTTGAATGTAGTACAATTTCTGTTATTTTGTATTCGAAGTTAATACTAACATAGCAACTAAGAGCTGCGAATAATGAAACTTTATTAAAAATCTTAAAACTAAGGAATAATTATTTTTTCATAGACAAAAGATCATTGAATTCTTAGACTCAATGCTATCTGGAGCTTTTGCGATATGTAACTCTTAATCGATTCAGTTACGTTTTCAATGCTCTGTACGTAGTGTAACAGGCCCTAACAGTGACATCCTTTAACTGTATCGAGTGGTCAAGGTTGTGAGGCAAAAGGTAAGACAAAAACAATAGTTAAACCACAGGAAGTCATTGGATCGAGAAACATTACCCATCAGGATAACATACGTGACTTTAAGGTCAACTGTAAAATTTTATATTACATAAAATAAATTTCGCATTTGATGTACTTTTAACGTCTTTAAATGTTATACATTGTTGTAGTATAATTCAGGTAAATTAAAGATATTTGAGAAACACTACTTTAGAACGTATTGGGAACGTAGACATTTCAATGATTTTTAGAAGTTTTGTTTGACAGACTGTAAATTTGTTAGCGAAGTCCACAAAAAAAAATCACTGGATAGAATGTGATGAAATTTTGGTAGGACAATAGTTCATATCTTGGAATGACATATAGTTTGATTTTTCCCCGTTTCGTTGGTATTTTTTTTTAGTTATGTATGTATTTTTAACAGAACCGTTACCTAAATTGGGATTAGAATTAGCATCAAAACGGGACCAGGGTTGCAATCGAAATTGAGTACAGTATCGAGATCGTAGTCGACACCGTAATCATAATAATACGAAATTAAAGAATTAATTCGATATCCACGCGGCGGAGCTGTGGGCGAAAACTAGTATTGAAATATCTGTCTATTTTTTTGCAGCAAAACACATAATGTGAACATAGTAGAAGTAATTGAGGTTTCCTACGTTCTATCTAGCGTATTTCGGAGCACCGATAGTTTGTCAACTAAAATCGAACTTACGTTGCAAAAGGTATGGATTCACGGAAGTTCATGCATATATATACATTTTCCACATAAAATTCATTAATTATGCAACAATAATACAATATGCTTAACTCCGCATGGCGCGCTGTGCGCGGTGAAGCGTTGGCGTGCATCGAGGTAACACGAGTTTTTGTTGGGCAACCGCCACGTGAACTTAAACACTTGACTAATTCAGACTTGTCGCGGTCTGGTTCTAGAAACAGGCTATCGGCGTAAAATACGCACAAGACTCGTATGTTGACAAAGGAGTCCCGGTTTTCGGCCCCGAGGAAACAACACGTGGGTCATACGTTATTGCGATAATCTGTATACCAGAAAATCGTGCGAAAAACTATTGAAAATGTTTCAGTGTCCAGGGTCTGATGATGAAGCCGAAACCTGGCCACGTAGGTACGGAGGGGGACCGCTTTAACATGAAAATATAAGTTAATAATATACCATTCACATAGTGACCCGTGTGACGCATAGTGCCTGCGTCATATCGTCAAGTTATCCGGTATACGGTTGACTTCGGCGGGTAATGCTTTTAAAAATTATATGTATTTTATATTTTGAAAAGATTAATTTTTAAATAAATTTCCTAAGAACGTACATATCTATGTACCGACGCCTATGTAATGATGATGAAGTGTTATCAAGACAAAGTTAAATCTGTACCTAGAAAATACCTACCATACACATTTGTATATGACAAATGTCACCTAAATTATTGTTTGCTTTTTAATTCACACTTTTTAAATAAAAGTTTGTTTTTATTTTCGGTGAAATCCTTAGTGCATTAGATAAGTTGAGGATGGATTGTTATGGTTTATAAAATCAATTTAAGAATTTAAAAAATCCAAATAAAAAAACCGTATTCAACAACCTATTTAAATAATTGTTTAAACAGACTCCACGAATAATTAATTAATTGTTTTGGTGTAGGTTTCAGCTACAGCAAGGCAAAAAAAAAACATGTAATTTATAAACGTGAGTAGGAAACGTTAAATATTGAGTCAAAAAGAAATCTTCCTCTAAGGAAACACAACTGTTTCTGATTTATCATTAGCTGGAACTGATTATAAAAACAAATAGTGCGTTGTTTTTAGAGTCTGTTTATACAATTAATTGAATAAGTATTTCATGCTTTTTATACTATTTTTATAATCCCCCGGTCACACTGCAATATAGTTTGGAGCTACCTAAATTCCGTTAGCTTTATGGATGTGCAAACCGCCACGTTATAAGGTGGGAGCGATCATGGTAGAAATAATATTTTCCGATTTGGTTCACAAAGTGACATGCAAAAATCTCGTTCTTTTCGAAAAACAAAATAAACAATATTTAACCTGCATTTTTTAAATAAGTGAAATAAATATTAATAAATATTTAGGCAACTTACCTGTCATTGAACACCCATTGATTTTCAGCGATGACAATTATATAAGAATTTCAACTTTTAGTAATAGTTTACTTATTATTACAATTGACAATTGTACTTCAGCTACTGTAATGTAACAACAAAATTAGTCGCTCAATGAACTGCCAATATAAAAAAACATTAGCACGATCAGGTAGGAACGCGGGCTGTGATTGATGTTTTTTTTAATTTTGATTTAAAGCCTTCGTGTTAAATGTTCCGCTTCTTGTGTAAAGGTTAATAAATACAAACAAATGATAAATTATGGTATTGACGGTTTATATCAATTTACATTGCACATTTCCATATTTTTAATACATTTTATACCAATCTTATTTGTACCCTTATCTGCATGTGAATGTAACGAAATTTTTTTTAAACCATTTCGCAATTCGATCATTAGCAATTTGGGTATATATTAAGAAATGACGTCAATTTGATAATTTAGTGCATCGAACTAACCTGATCATGAACGCAAGATGTGGATAGTGTACAATACACTTGGCATTGGCAGGAGCCAAGTTAATGTGAGGGGCATATGGGGCTCAAGATGCCCCACCAAGGTCTATGTTTTAAAGCATTTTATCTTCATAAAATTTATCCTCATCGGATTCAAGCTTCGTTCAAACCAAAATCCGCCACTGGATGGTAGTCTGATGAAGGATTCTGAAGAATGAAAATGGAATATTCTAATGGTTACCAGTTAACCATTAGAGTGTAGCTTCATCAAGATCATTTTCATATTTCCAATAAACTTGGTGACGAGAGCCTTATAATGAAAAATGTAAATAGTAAAACTTTTAAAGTGGACAGAAAAAAAATGTAACTGTGTATTCGGAATGAATTAAATAAAATGCTTATTAGCATATTAAATTGATTTGAGTTAAAATCAATTTAATTTGCTCATAAACATTGGGTTAGTTGGTTACATACACGTTCGGGATTCACATTTATCATATGAATGGATATCCATGTTTAACGTTTAATACATTTCAAAGTAAATCCATTTCCATTTCTATCAGTACCTTTATCGAGCACCTGAATTATCATCTAGAAAACAAAAGTACAATCGACAGAATTAAAGAAAACAATTTTATGTTATCCTACTCAATTTAACGTAAATCCTACGTAAGTAATGCCTTTGACCAAAATACTTTTAATAATATCGTACGTAATATATTTTATTATGATGTCAAAAATATACGTATTGCTGTTTTTAGCTCTTATAATACCTAATTAAATATTTGACTACATCAGGAATTATAATGTACTTCTCTATCATATTTTATTGCGGCCTTAATTTTCATTGAAATTTTGTCCAAATTTATAAACGTTTTATATATAATAAATTGTTAATAAATGCACGTTCACGAACTAATTTCAATGTTATAGTAGTTCATAAAATTAATTAAAAAATAACTGTAAAAACCTGTTTAAATTTCTTAGATAATAGAAATATGTAGTATAAAACTTTATATATTTGAGATGGTTAAGCTTCAGTGCCATGACAAATTAATATTGCAATGCATACCTCAATAACAATTCAATTGCCGAAAGTTCAATGGCGTATTAAGGCATTCACGATTTGTGTTCATTGTTCTACGAGCCGAAGATAATATTAATAAAGGTATTCACACAACGAAACACCTCAAGTTCAATTGTTTGTCTGTTCTTCAAAGGTCTGGTCGCATCAAGGATTTTTAAAATAAGTATAGACACCCGTTAGCAGCTATTACGGCCAATTGTCATATTTGAGATAGATAAAAGACCCCCGATGAGTAAAAGCGAATCAAAAAATTGTAATAAAAAAAGGAAAACTCGGTACAGTTTATTTTAAGATGGCCAAACATTAAAAACTCAATCATACGTCATCTATAATGGTATTTACTAAGGCAGATACAAAAAAAAAACTTAAATATTATTTTTTTTTCGTGGCAAATGTAACAAGCTTCTGCGTCTTGATTATTATTCGAATTATTTAGTAAAGTATGATTTAACTGTGTTTTTTTGTTACGATAGAAATAATTTATTTAAAAACATAAACAATAAGAGTAATGGTTTTTTGAAGCGTTTTGTTTACACGCCCTATTCGTTTTTTGATTTATTCGACTAATACCGTTTTCATTGAATTTCATGCGACTTTATTCATAATATATTTTTAGATTTTAAAAACATTTTATCCGTTGGGATCAGATGACGATTTTTACGAATATAAAGCTATAAATATACTATAAATACAAATATTCGTAAAAATTTATGCACACGTAGAAGAGTCGATCAAAAACAGATCTTATCGGGAACATGTTCGATTCCTTAATGATGATCGAAACCGGGACCAGTATCAAGATCGGGCTCGCGGTTTCTATCAAATAGCGTCCGGATCGTTATCACTAGCGAAGAGTCCGCGCCGTGCATTGACGACCAGTGAAACGAGATATTAACAATGAATTTCAAAATAAACAAAGAGTTTTAAACTACGTCCCTCATGCCATGGGAAACATGCAGTAGTTCCGACATCTTTCTTTGTATAGCGTACTGTAAAGAGATTGCTTATTTTGTGGTAACGTTTCATAACTTAATTAGCTAACTTTATTGCTATCTTAGGAATAAAATTCAATGACTTTGTAAATTTTATAAGTTTCATTGTGTTCAAAATAATGGAAAACGTAAAAAAGAATTTCAGTTATTTTATCATTAACTTTATTGAAATTAATTTATTGTATGACATAAGAAGAAAGGATGCAACGGTTTGTCTTAAGCTGATGTCGGGTGTATTATCAACAAGTCCTTCGTCTGTAATGCAATAAAGGTCAAATGTGTTGCAGACAGAGTATCGTACTTTTACTAAGAACTACCAAAAGTATTCGTTAAAGGTCATACAGGTGAAAGCATCTTCTTCGTTGCGAGCTAATGGAGTCTCACCAAACCATTCAAGACTAGTTAAATAACTTGACGATGAGCTGAGAATGAGACAATAAGAAATTGGAAATCGGAGGCTAATGTTACAGCTGTTTCCCTAAGAAACGTTTGTTTATGAATGTATCTAGATCGATTCCGATGGTTTCATAAAGAATTAAGTTTCAGTATGACGACTAAATGGCGAATTGACATCTTAGTGATTTAAAGGTGAAATCCATAGGGGGCAGCGTATGGTTAGAAGCAAATTGAAATCAAATTTAAGTCAGTAAGGTGTTGTATGACGAAAACTATTTCTTAAATTACTGTTAATAATCGAAATCCCTACAATTTTCATTTCGAACCCTATTCATCAATACCATGTATAATCACAAAATATATACAAAACCGTGGATATACTGGATAGGGGAAAATTTTTTTCGTATTTTTAGGAAAAGTTGCAGTAAAATCTCTTTGGTTGTTCTGTTGGGCGAATTTGGCTAGATTGGATACCATTAGATATATAATATTTTAGAAAAAGAAAAATAAAAAGTAAAGAAAAACGATAGAAAAATGGCGAGACGCCAGATAGGCAGACAGGCGAGATACGCTCGGTTCCCACACGAGCTCATTGAAAGAAATGTAACGAATCGTGTACTCACAAGCTCTTCTATATTGAAATGTCATGAAACTAAACCGTTTTTTAAGATATTATTCACTGGTGATGAAAAATGGATTACCTCCGACAAGAACGTGTGAAAAAGATCATGGTCAAAAGACAAGCAAGTTCCACTGGCTATAGCGAAACGCGGAATAACTCGCAATAACTTGATGTAATGTGTATGGTGGTACTGGAAGAGCATTATTCATTGAGCTGTTACTATCGAAAAAAATTATGAATTTGGATTTCTACTTCCAACAGCTGATGAGACTCTGATAAATAGACACAAAAAGCCGGAATTTACTAACAGAAAGTGTGCAGTTTTTCACCATGATAACGCCTGACTACATATATCTTTAACCACAACAAATATTGAGAGAATTTGGTTGGAAATTGTTAATGCATCCACCATATAGTCCTGACATTGCACCTGTATATTTTCACTTGTTTCGGTTTCTTCAGAATTCTTTAGATAGTGTGAGGTTAATATCGAGAGAGGACTATAAAAACCAATTAATGGTCTTAGTTTTTTGATCAGAAGTCCTAAAATTTCTGCAACAATGATGTTATGTAACTACCTAAAAATAGTAACAAGTTGTTGAATAAAATGTCATATATATATTATAATTAAATGTAAATAAAATGCGATGAAACATTTTATTTAATTTGTATATGAAATACGAAATTACTTTTTTCCAGACTCTAAATAAATAACAATTTCATAAAAAACTTTGATATTCAGGTGGTTGTGTCAATTTTTATTAAGATTACACACCCACCTTAATTAAATAATCTTTAACAGTTCTCTAAACTAAATACTTAAAATTATATTCTTTAGCTAATATGGTAGATTTTCGACTCATTAATGGACATCCCTAGTTCAGTCTGGTGGTAATCGAAAACTCAAATGCTGCTGAGTTATCAACTATCAACTACAAAGTCAACGGAAGTGTTGACGAATATGAATACAACGAACTAGAAGATAATATGGATCCTGATAAGGAGGAAATCTATTAATAAGTTTTTGACTAGAGACAAATAAATCCACTCGTTTTGAACTTCTGTCATTACGCAATGGCTCGGTTCCGGACTTTATTACCGCACATTAAAAATTCCAAATACGACCTGGCCTAAGGCTAGCTTTTAGAGGTAATAAAATTTGTGTGTTACATGCTATGGTCAACTTGGTTGTGATAGAAAAATAGGCCGTCTCGAGGGGTGAAACATCACATTCTCACGGAACAGCTACGAGGAAACAATGCTTCCGCTATTGCCTTTTTACAACTAAGTGAGAATTCCAGTAGGCCTCCTCTCTTCTGATTTTCTCCATCAGCTCTATCCCCCTTTCTTTCATTAGATATCCTGTTCTTTCCCAAGAGGGCGGTAATGAACCTGGTCTGTGATGACTCGCCTGATCTTTTGCCTCTCAAATAGGTAATAAAAAACCCCATCCGATTCTATACTGCTAATATTGTAAATGCAAAAGCTTGTAAGGATGAATTAAAGTTTGTTAGTTTTCACGCAAAACTGAATTTTCATAAAACTCTACAGTAATATTCAATAAAAAGTGAGTATGAGTATATTTGCCGTAGCTTTCAGTGAATGTCATTTTATTTTTGGACGCAATCGACTTTTAGCATAATACACTCGGCATATGTTTTTCCTATGAATTTTTTTATTAAAAAATCTCTTTATCCTGAGAACCTATAAAGTCCTGTACTGCAGCGTCTACTGCTTTATCATCTTAGACTCTGTGCCCATTCAGGTACTCCTTCAATTTTGGAAATAGATGGAAATCACTAAAGGCAAAGTCGAATAAACATGGAAGATACTCAAATATTTCAAAGCCAGCATCTCGAATTACAACCACAGTATCGGCGGACCTATGAGCGGAGGCATTATCTTGTCAGAACAAAACAATTTTTACTAGTTTGCCTCACTGTTACATTCAAATTTTTGAATGAAACAGCGAGGTTTTGAATGAACACAATTTTTTATTTGTTCTGCATACAAACAGCACGTAACATCAGTTCTATGGTAAAGATATTTTCTCATGACTATCCCTTTATATATATATATATATATATATATATATATATAAACGGATGAATTAACACTCCGACGAAACTCTCTCAATTTCTGATTGGCTAAAGATGTGTGTGGTCTGGTGTTGTCATGGTGAAAAACCACACCCTTTCTGTTGATTTATTCCGGCCGTTTCATCTCTACTTCTTGCTTGTGTTTCATAAGGGAAGTAGAGATCCTAATCGATGGTTTTGCTCGGTAGTAAAAGCTCATAATGAATAAAACCCTTTCAATACCACCATACATATAGCATCAACTTATTGCGAGTTAATCTGGGTTTCGCTGTAGTCTGTGGAGCTTGCTTGCCTTTTGACCATGATCTTTTTCGCATGTTCTTATCGTAGGTAATCTAATTTTCATCACCAGTGATCAATCTTTTCAAAAACGGTTCGGTTTGATTACCTTTCAATGGAGGATCGCAAATGAGTATACAATTCATTAGATTTCTTTCAGTGAGCTCGTGTGGAATTCAAGTATCGAGCTTTTTTGTATATCCAGCTTTTTTAAAATGGGTCACAACTGTTTTGTGGTTAATCCCCAGCTCTTCAGTTACGTCACAAGAACTAATATACTAAGCTTGCTTTACTTTTTGTGAAAATAGCAGCGACTTTATCCGTAACAGGTCGACCAGAGCGAGGTTCGTTTTAGACATTAAAATTACTGAACCCAAAACGCTTGAATCAGTTTTGTGCTACTCTTACCGACGCTGCATTGCGTCCATAAATGTCATGATTTTTTTTTAAGCTTATGTCGCATTTTTCTCTATATTTGTAATAAAACTTCAAATATATCGATTTTATATGTTAGACTGACTCCTTTTGGTGGACATAAAAACAATAAAAAAATGGCTGGACACGTTTTGGCTTCATATTTCTCTCTTTTTTTTTAATGTCATATATTTAATGGAGTCAGAACTGGCTAGATACAAACAGCAAAACCAAATAGATTTCACTGCAATATTTTACTTATTGAAATACGAAAAACTCTTTCGCCGACCTAATAGTAGTATAATATATATAAGAAGCGTAGCCACGTCGTTCTGTATCGCACTGTATAATTAAAATGGAGCATTAAAGTTATTAGGATTATCATAAATTACACATTTTACGTGGGACGGCTTTTTGATAGTGATCAAATATCGAAACCGATGCGGTCGATGATTAGTCAAACTTTTAAATATTTAAATCGATAACGCTTATGAAATATACCTTCAGCGAATCAATCAAGATAAAGTTGGAACAATTAAATTACGTTTAAAAACTAAAGTATTAATTTTTTTAACAAAATGTACTATACTATATCATTTTCATATATTAATGTTGTTTAAAAAATTAGAATCAAACTTAACTACATGTTCATAATTTCCTCAATTTTTCTCTATTGAAATATTATAAACTAACCTTTTCTTTTACATTAGAGAAAAAAATGATTGAAAACAGTCTTGAAGCCGATTTCTCATAACTATAAGAAATAAAATTTAAATATTAAATAAGTATATGTTGTAGCAGTTTAAGTTGTAAAAGAAAACGAAAAAAAAATTAAAAACTGTATTTTTGCACCAGCAAATAAGATGAGGACAGCAACACTCAGATAGACACGAAATCAGAGACAATTTATAATAAGCTTAAACAATTGTAGATGTAAATAAAACAGAAAGTAAAAATTGAATGTAATGATTATACTCATAAGTCAACTATTTCGTTTGTCTTCTCTCTCCATTTAATTTATATTTAAAGATGAGGCGGTTTCTCATTAGATTTCACCAGCAATGAAGATTAAAATTGTCAATTAAAAGTCATTTCGACACTTCTACATCGAGGCAGCAGAAGGTAGTCCCAAAAATTGAATTCAATTTTTAAGCTTAAACTTCATTGATTTCACAACATTCGTTTTATTGTCGAAACCTTGCGAGTTCTAATTTACCAGTTTCATATTTCTAGGAACAGTGGCTGCGGTTTCAATACCACGTGAATCACTGGGTGACGACACATCGCACCTGTCTCTTGCGCTGAACTTTGGCATGACCGATTTTTTAAACATAGAAATCATGTCGCGGCCTTTGAAATAAGAAAAAAAAAATGCAATTAGGTACGATGACGTAGCAATGATTTTGCGATAGTGTTCTAAAACATACCTCATATTTTCTGTGAGCCTTTTCTTACTGGAAGCTTTCGTGTAAAATGTACATTTGACAGATGCAATATTAAAGCGTGAACTTTAACATCTTCTAAATATTGTACACAAAGTCTTCTTATAGCACCCCCATTTCTTTCTGTCCTTTTTAATGCTAATATATTATCTATGATGTTTATAAAGTTACATAGTCGTATGCAATTTTTGCAAACTTCTATAGACAAATTAGACGTTTTTCAGGTAAGAAAATTTTATGAGTTCGCGATACCGCCACCGACACGCTAATGCTGTATATGTGAAAATCTATTTTTGCGTACTATTTATGCATGTTTTTTATATGAGTGAAATTTTATGAGTTCGCGACGTCGACATGCTAATGGCAGCATTTTTGAATTGACATTATACGTGAAAACTTTGAAATTACATTCTTAAATTTAATTAAAATACAACATTATTGTTGTTTCGTTCAATTTAAAAGCTTTGCAATTCCAACCTTAATATGCACATTGACCTTTATTTCATATTTACTTGGCTGACACAGCAACTCATCTGTATTGAATATAATTGTTAACTCTTAGTACCGATACATGTAATAATTAGAGTAACGTCAATAATTTCATTTACAAATTACGATTTTTTAATTTTTGATATTAACACTAATTTGTAAATTTCAAAATAACCACTGTTATTTAATAGTTTTCATTTTTCAGTTCTGCTGGAGTTCAATGACTTTCCATATTTTTGTTCATATTATCTCATTTACGTTCAAGAACATAAGAGAAGTTCAAGACAGGAACAAGAACAAGACAAGTTCAAGAACTTGAAATTACTAGCGTACATTAGATAGTAAAATTGCAATTAAATAAAAAATAATAATAAAAGTCGTTATAATAGAAAAGCGAGTTGCCTTAAAGCACGTGGTTATCGGACGGGCAATCGACCAATGAATTTTTAACTGAAGCAGAATTTAATCGTTCCGTTCCCTGGGAAGCAAGTTAGGGCATTGCTCCCGGATGTTCTTCCCGTATTGGTGACAGCGACGACAGTAGTCACCAGCGGCGCCCGATAGGCCGCGCTACAAGCTTCTAGAATACCCTCCACTTAAAAAGAAGATTGTGAAAGGACACGCGTCTGCAATGTGGTGATACAAACAAAATATCAATAGAACTAATGTGTTTAAAGAAATGTATTTTTTATTCATTTATATATTAATAGCAGTCAACTAGACATCGTACATTAAAAGGATGTTATCAATAACAACAATTTATGTTTCAAAAAGGCTCTTCTAATATTTCATAAAATACAAGTTAAAACAAATTATTATTGTCCTGATAAAGTTTTTAATACGCGCTAACGATGTTTTTTGTCACTTAATTGTGTAGTTTAAACTTTACAAATATAAGAAGTGAAATAAATAATTTCAATGAACGAATAACTTGGTTTAATGAACTTTTAAAACAAAAGGTGCTCAAATTAAAATCAACTCTATACTTTGAAAAAATTTAGAACATCTAACTCATTTAACAATTTTTGAGCCTTCGCAGACAAAAGTAAACCAAACCGGTACTTTTTTAATATATATTTTTTATATTTTTATATATTTTCGCCATCTTTCGATATGTCGCAACCTTATAATCTCGCCATTTTTATTAAATTCTCATTATAATGTATAGACAGGTGTCATATGAATTTCTTGTTTTACAAGTCTTGTAAACCGCCATATGAATTTCTAAAGTAATTATGAATTTTTTTGCTTTTGACACTCTATCGTATGGGGCATGGATGGATAACTAATTGAAAACTTTTTAAGTAATCCACATCTAAATTGTACACTATATGTTTTACGAAAATTGTTAGGTGTATATATCATTCACATATGTAAACTTGAGGCGATATTAATTTCGACCAATTAATTCAAATTTGATAACCTGTTTCATGTAACTTTAGTGCAATTGCTAATTCTTTTCTATTGTTTGGATGGAACCCTGGATGAAGGATTTTGATTCCTAGCTTGGTCAATGCTTCATAAATTTCGATTTCTTTAAGTACATAGCGAAAAACTATCTCAAAAGAACTACGTGTACAATTAAAATGCGTTATTTTGTTTAATGTATGTGGTTGTAGCAATGGAAAACACCGGCCAAATTCGAGTTGTGTCATACACGACGGGGTTCGTGCCATAGTATAATATTGAACACTACTACTTTTTAAAAATAGTTAGTGAAAAACCAGATCAATTTTAAGATTGAATAAAAACTACGGAAAAATAGGTTTCTTCCATGGGGAGGCTTTTCATTTTATCTTCATGCTTACATTATATTATCTATAGTAATTCATACTTTGTGAATATTTCAAGGGTTTTTCTATTCTTATTTTGACGTGACAACGTCTTAAATTAGGTTGCGGCTGGGAGTCACTTATGAAAAAGTGTAACGCTCGGTAACGTAACGATGAGTCACCGAACGAGAGAGAGGCCCGCCGAATGCCTTGCGTCTCTCTCCCACTCAACTATGATCGGTCTGCCGCGCGCGCAGCACTAGAGAATTAGTGCATAGCTTGCAAATGTATTGCAAGTTATTGTATGTATATTTGTATATAAATACGTATGTATGTGTAAAGGTAAAAATAAAATTTTGTTAATATGAAATTCAGTGCGAGATTCTTTGTATAAATTAATGTTTTAAATATAATTCTTTGTATAAATAAATGTTTTAAATTGTTACTATTATTTCATCCTTCTTCCTACTATACGAATGAATATTCACATTAAAATGATTTTACCATTCAAAGTCGTTGTCACGTAAAACTTTCGCCCGTATACCGACTTTTTTAAAATTGAGTACAAACGCCAAAAAAACAGGTTTCTTGCACGGGGTCCGTTTCCACACTGTGGAAACTTCGACTGTCTACTTCTAATGGATCATGAGATACAATCAATTGACACACAGACTGACGAACAGACAAACGGTCAGACTGGCGAACAGTGGAGGCTTAGTAATAAGATCTCGTTGAAACCTTTTGGATGCGAAATTATAAAAGCGTACCGTATTAAAAGTACTGAAGCAATTTGATTCCTGCAATATTTTGAAGAGAGACAAATTTTTACTCCCTTAAATAATTTAGATGGCTTGGTTCCCTCTTATAATCAAGACTTAAAACGTACATTTCAGTAGTCGCAAGTGCATTATCTGACCACGAGAAACTGACGCGAAACCCATACAGGGTTCATCGAATCCGCTGAAATTACAGTTATCAATTATCTTTACGACAACACGATCCGGCGACGGCCCGTAGACTGCCCGTAGATCAAATAACGGAATTTAACCTTTCGACCGTCCGTCCGTCGCGCCGGCCGAGATCCTCTTTGCCCTATAAAAGTTACGTCACGAAGAAAAAAAAGATCTAACGTCGGGGTCGGCGCGGGCGTGGTGCAGCACACGAGTCAAGTTCGCCGATGTGAGATTGCACCCGGCCGCGGTATAAAAGTAGGGGGCGTCGTGTTCGCGACGCACTCGCTCCTGCAGCTCGCCGCGCGCACGTTCGGAGGTTACACACGCTTGCGAAAATGAAACTGGTGAGTTGCGTGCCGTAGGGTTAGTGACGTCGCTGCGGCGATTCCGGATCACATATTTATCGATTTGAGACTCGTATGAGAGTGATTTGTATTCGATTAATCGCCGCATCGATGTTACGCCGCACTGCGTGTCAGTTGTTTCACGCGTCATGCGTTAGACTGGAACTCGGATCGAGTATTTCTTACGAGAAATGCTAGAGTTGAGTTTCACGATCCTTTTATCTTCTTTCAATTGTTTGATAAGAAATAACTTATTGATTTCCATATCCCGTACATCGATAGTTTTGTCATAAAAATAGATAAGTACTACATATTTAGATAAATGTGATTTTAAGTCCCTATCCGTTAGTAAGTAAAGGTCAAATCGGTTGGATCAGTAGACGGTTCCTTTATAGTATACGTCCGCATCGAAAATCATTATTGTTAAAGACTATTGTGACAGTTGAGAAATCGTAAAATCAAAATTTATCATAATTTTAATAATGACAAGCAAAAAATCGATTTATCTGTACATCGATTTATGATAATAACGCGCGCATTCTAACGAGCTAAATTTGAATTACGTTATTACAATACTTCGCCTGACGACAGTTGACATGTAAAATTTCGATGTGTGTTTCATCGATTAAAAAACATCGTTTAAATCATTCGTAACAATAATCGTAAACTAACCAATAATTTCATAATCCGGTTGAAACTCATAATATTTGAAATCATGTAATTATTGATTGATTTACATATCTGGATAGCGTTCATCAAACCGGTCGACATGAGATAATGATCGATTTTCATATAATTGTGATCGTAAACCACTGACCTAACAGTCAAGGCAGTGTGGGTCAGCGGAGGCGCTCGCTCTGTAACACCCATCGGCATTTATGGTTGTTGGTTGTTCTGCTAAAGGTCAAAAGCTCAGACTGGCCTCGCTTCTCGGTATTTAGTAATTGATGCTATTATTTATTATTATCTTAGGCATCAGCTATTTGGACACCGATTGTGATTGTTGTTTCTATTTATTCTTTGTTTATAACAATTTTCAGTTCAGAACATTGACAACTTATTTTTGCCATTTCACCGCCAAGCTTCTCCATGAGTTTGTCTGTTATAACTTTTTGTTTTGTTAGTACTTTTTTTAATCTCTGCGTGTCTGTGTTTTAATTAAAATTGGTAGTATTATAGTTAATTACATTTGCCGTATAACATAGTGTACTTAAATCTAGATATGTGATATTCATTTTTATTTTACCTTTCATAATTTGACTTTCGATATTTGGTAACGAATAAATTGCACAATAGTTAAATACAATATAACAAGAGGAATATAATTAATAATCTATTACATAAGTTAGGTACGTTATTTATTATTACTTACTAATTGCAATTTGAAATTAGATAAGTAGGAAGTTATAAATGTCATCGAGAACAATGCCTCATTAGAAATAACTATGTCGCTTATTAAACTTTTCAAATGGTGTTGGTGAAAGTGAGCAAGTGAGAAAATTATACTGTATTACGTAATAACTGGAAAATTTTATTTATTGGAGTAGATAACATTTTTAATAATATTCCTTGATATAATTTAACGTCATCATTCCTACTTATCAATAATTATAACTGATATTATATACTTTATTTCTATTGTAATTCATAGTTCGGAGTCATTTGACGCTACAAGTACCTGAGGCACGAAGTGGCCTAGCTGTTTCTCAATTTTTCTTTTTACTACCCGCAAATATATTTACATAATAAATTGCTATTAAATACCTAGAAACCGTCTGTCCATCTTATTGATATATTTATTGAACAATGTCTTATATTTCATCTTTTATCGTTACTATTAAATTTCTGTCTAGACAGAAAATTTTTGTTCTAGAAACGATGTTATAAAGAAAAACGGCTAAGAGCATGTAAGGTCATGATAAATATAGGGTTCCGAAGCCGTTACTACAAGGAAATGTACTACTGATGAAACAACTAAGTTGTCACATTTTTTTCCATTTTTTCCCCACGTAATAAGTATAAGCACTTTAGTCGCCCATAACTAGAATGACAAGTAGGTATGCCGACTATTGCTCTTAAACTAGTGTAGACTAAAAAAGCAGCAAAAGAGCGTATCTTCTTGGCACTTACGTCCTTTTTGTTGAGAAACGCAGTTTTTCGGCAATAATTCAGGAACAGTATATCCGTTTTTTTTTTAAATAATTTTAGTTGAAAGTATTTATCAAGCATTACCTTCGTAATTTGTTTTTATATTTTTTGCATATACGTTTTAAAAAATAAAGGGGGACATAATTTATGTTACATTCGGAGCGATTATTTGCGATAATATTCGCTTAATCAAGAAAATTGTCTAAAAACCTTAAAATTAATTTAAAAGAGCTGTCGAAATATGTGCCACATATGTTTGTTGTTTGCTGCATGTTTGCTGAAAAAAAGTTTTTCCTCTTCTTTGTTTTTTATTTTATTAAAATTTATGGAGTGCCCCCTTAGAAATATTTATTTTTGTTATTTAACTATTAAAATAAGTAGCGGCGTATACAAGACACCTATACCATAAATTTAATTGCTATACATCTTATGGTTTTTTGAGTGAATTCCTGTGACATACAGATGCACGGACGGACGGAAAGATATGACGAAACAATAAGGCTTCCGTTTTTTTCTATTTTGGCTCGTAACCCTAAAAAGGAAAATAACGAACCCATCGACATCAGATACATAGTTTCGGGGAAGGTGGTACTTTTTAAAAATGTAGTACAATAATTGTCAATTACATTTTATAAATCGTTTTATGTGATATAGTTGTGTGTCCTTTTGAATAAATGTGTACAAATTTTGTTGTAGATTTTTACATGTTTTTCGTGTTATAGGCAAAACTCATTATGAATATGTTTCGTTGCTTCCCAAAATTCAAAATTGATGATGCAAAATAATATTGCATTAAGAACGACTACTCGCCACGCCCTTGTAACTTAAGCATGGTTAAGTCGATTTATCTTGACTCATCATTATGATAATAACACAGATTTGTACGTAGGTCATACACATAATTTCGTGATAATGAATAATAAAATAATCGTTTACCATTTGCATAATAATAACTTTACTAACACGTACAACTTACACAAGTTTCTTAATAGCGAATCTCAAAAAAATGTCATATTTAAATTCAAGCTTAGACGTATTCTGGCTATCGTTATGATTTATAGTTAACCTCTGAGACTACTTTACGTAACTTCTAACCGACGCGGGTGTAACCATCGCTCGATTGCTTAAGCGGTAAGGCAACTAACTCAAAAATATTTTAACGTTATGTCCTGAAAATTACGGAGATTTTCAGGATAACATATCGTAGTGCTTCACACTGTTGGTACGACAAGAACTGTTCTTGTAACGGCAACCTGTTGATTGATAAAGTACAGCAACGCGCCGTTCACATTCTTGAAATCACACGATCTTTTGAAACAATAGGCACGATCTTAGAGTCGCCATGAAGCTAAAGACACAGAGAAGGGTAAAGAAGAATAATTTTTATAGTAATCGAAAGCGATGTTGCATGTTTGGTATGTTTCTGAGGTACGTTGGTTGTAGAGCTATACAGACAACAATTTTTCGAAGAAACTGTGCAACGACTCAAAATGCCATAGCCTTCTAATGCGACCTTGTGCAACTCATACAATGCCCTTTTCCAGAAAGGGGTTTCTTTTGTAACTACATCAGTGCAAAGTCTTCTCGGTGGATACAAGTGTATCATTCTATTTCCTTGTACAGCGGAAGCCAATATCGGTCGATGTTGTAATCAGCACATAAGTTAAATAAATAAACATATGCATGTATGTACGTGCATATGTACAACAAAACTCAAAGTTGAACTTACTTCTGCCTCGCCAACGAACATAATAATCAAGCTATCGCTGTTTGTAACCAAACTGAAGAGATTTGAAAAAGATAATGATATGAAAAAGCTCTAATGAGGAGACAGATAAGATTACGACTTTGTATTAATTTTTATTTGATGTAACAATTTTAAGCGTTCAAGACTATCTTTTTCCTTGTCTCACGATTGTTCGATTCAACTTAGAGACCGCCGTTAAGCAAGAAGATGAGTCGAGATAATCGAGTGTCATATCTTATACGTTTTGATTCGACAAGAGCAAATGCAATCATTTCTGGAAACATTGCATGCAGTTCTGCTCGCCTGCATGTTTGCCCTTGAGTTCAAACATTAATACATCTAGTTCCTCTCACCGACTGTTTGTTATATCGTCGGACCGTAAATTTGAAGTCCATGACGTCTATAATTTGCACTAACGGCAGATGTGCATTACAAAATTTGTTACAAGCAATAATGATTTATGAGATTAAAACAAATCGGACGCGGTACGATGAAAGGACATAGTATTGTTGTACTTATAATACTAATTTTTCATTTGAGATGCGTAGTTTATTAAGCATGATTTTATTTTGAATTATAATGAGGTTTTATTTTATTTTATCTTAATCGGTTCGTAAGTCCATTATATAGCCTAGACTCAATGCCTTGTACGTTGCATATTTTTATGAAGACCTGGAAAACAAAAATGTTATGCTTAATATGCAAGTATATTATTGCTTTTGTTATTTTAAACTTCTGTCACTGCACTCTCGAGGAATATTGAACTGAAATTGTGAAATCAATGTTAATCGACAATTTATTCATTTAATATATTGTAATCGCTAATGAAATGTAGATTACATTAAAAATATTATTTTAGGTGTAAATCAAAAGTATTAAATTGACCATGACGTTATGTATTACTATTATTATTATAAAACCGCGCCTATTTCTTAGAAGGGTGTGCAAAGACTAAGGATATACACCCGAAACAATCTTTGCATATCTCTTTCGCTTCACTGACGCCCATACACCTTTTTATGCAAGCTTGTCGATTTCGGGTGCTTAAAATTTGGCCCTTTCTTAGTATGCTATCAATTTGGTCTGCAGAGGATTTTTTTGGACGACCCTTGTCGACCTTTCCATCACACAATCGCTTTATAGTTCTGATATGTCAGTCCACTTTCGTTCATTTTTTCAATATGGCCAAACCACAGAAACAGGCTTTTTTCAATTTTAATCATTGATTGCATCTTCTTTCAAACCTTACCGCTATTTGACTTCACTATTCTTGCATCAATTTTTCAAAAACTCCCCACACGGGCTACGCAGAGATTGCATCTCCACTGCATTGATTCTATTTTCATATTTCTCACACCATACTAATGTCGACCTTCGTACGTAAGAGTTATCTTGAATTTTTTTTTTCAAGTTGCACTACATTATTTCAAAGAAATACGATAAATACGCTATTTCATATAAAAGGATTTATATTTGATAAGAAGAAACGGGAAAATTCAATATACAGCTTCAAATTTTGGCGACAATTAATTTTATTAAAAATCAAATGTTGAAGTAACAAAAAAATTGTAGAATAAATAATAATGTTGAAAAAAAAGTGCATGTGGGTAATGAGATCCAATTTATGAGCAGGTGAAGCCGCAAGAGTTGCTAATATACTTACTAACTACGTTTGTAATCAATTTTTTTCGTTTATGATATACTATTAACAAAATCTACTACAAAAAGAAACAAAATTATTTACAAACCTAACTCGTTTAAGGTGTGTATGTACGTAAGCGAAATTTGAGAAAAAGAAGTAAAATTATACTATATCACGAATTTGTGCTAATTTTTTTCTCCAATAAACTATAGTATAATACGATTCTAGGTGCATCATTTTTCTAAAAGTTTTAATTGTTTGTTTAAGAAATAAACTCACCAAATTAATTTAATTTATCTTCTAGCTCATCATCACTGCTATCCTTGGAGCCGCGACCGCGCGCTACGCGCAGGGTCCCTCCTCTGGAGACCACCAAGAGGGGTCGAACCGCCCTCAGTCCTCCTTCGAAAAGAATGCCAGGATCTTAGCGTTAGATTCTGATGTCAAAGAAGATTCTTTTAGATATAACTACGAGACCGAGAACGGGATCAAGGCGGAAGAACAAGGCCACGAGGTAATTAGTATTTAATTGAAGTCGAAATCGCGTCGATTAAACTGTTCATGGATATGGTAAGCGAAATTACAGAAATAGGTTCGCTTGTCAATGAGCACGACGACTGTTGGTGTCGGTTTTCATTGAAAGACTATTTCAAAGAATAAACTGCGTAATTCTTCATTTATGAAAGTTAACTCGGAGGAGAGACTCGGCCACTACAACCGCTATATAACTTTACAGGCTGATGGCATTCAGGCCCAAGGCGGTTTCCAGTACACCGGCGATGACGGACAGTTGTACGCGATCAGCTACGCGGCCGACCAGGGCGGCTTCCAACCCCAAGGTGCTCATCTGCCCACCGCTCCTCCCACTCCGGAAGCCATACTGAAGGCCCTGGAACAGAACGCGGCCGATGAAGCGGCTGGCATCATTGACGATGGTTATTATGATTATTTAATATTTCATAAAATTTCTCTTTTAAATACTTCACTTTTTTCTGAAATACTTTATTTTTAATTTTATTATACTAAGCCTTTACTGGTTGTATAAATCTGTTTACATTCTTACTTATTATTATTTGGTATTATTAACATTATTACTATATAATGTAATAATGTGATTTTTAATATTTTTTACATTTTGATAGATTTAGTTTTGCATTGCATTCTCAATCTACGAAAACAACTTTGTTCTTCGTCTGGGCATCAGTTAAGAAGTTCTAAACGCATCGATATAGAACTTTCATCGTTCGATGCAGAATAGTTTATAAATGGTACAAGGCTATTTATTTTTAAATCCTGTACACCCTCCAAGATTTTTTTATTTACCCAAAGCGCCTAGCGGGACTGGAGACAGAGAGGATGGGTGACTGTTAATTCAGAATAAAAAAACTAGAAACTCCATTAAGTTTCCATCTGTATGCGACAATTGCATAATACATAACATGTCCCCGAAAATACCCGAGCGCGTATTGTTTTGTTCAGATTTTTGATGTTTTCAAAGTCAATGCGTCAAGTTATTGAAAAAGCGCGTTGCTCGCCGGCCTTACTTGTATTCATGAGTCAACCTTTTCATGTAAGCTTGTCACAGCTCATTTTATTTTTGGTAGAAAATGGTTAGTCTATTTGCATAATTAGTTAACACATAATCTGTTTACACAATGTTTTATTTTTTTTTTATAAAGCCCAAGCTTTTGAAACAAGTCACACAAATCACTTAATATTAAAAAAATAACTTGGACCTTAATTCTGAATAAAAAACAAAATCCATTACCTTGAATTAACATAGAACCTTATTATGTGAACTAAAGGATTTTGTAAAGAACGATCAAAAAAGTATTACACAGTGACTACACAGAGGCCATAAATTATCACACTCTATACAATTTACAATCTATCACTTGATTCACTGACATCCATCAATCTTTTAATGCTAGATCATCTCTATCAGTATTTTAGAATATGACCGTTGTTTAATATGCCACCGATTTCATTAACATAAAATTTTCCAGGGTGACACTTGCCGACCCTTCCAGCACTTCATATGTTCCATCATTCCTTTTGACTTATTTTGCGAATATTTCATGTTCCAAGTTTAAATCAGAAATTAGTTGTGCTTGTAAGAAGAAATATCAGTGAATATTCATGAATGTCATTCTGTGAACAACTTATATACCACAGTGCATGTTCAGTTATCTGTCTTAGTCTTATCTCATTCAATCCAAGTCCCTCAAAACAATTAAGGTTTGTGGGAAAGTACGTCTCACCAGTGGTATGATTAAAACTTGACGCAACATTTTCTATGAAAAACTGAACGAGTTCTTTCCTCGGTCGGTACCAGTGCCGCAAGCGTAACAATGAGCATCGAACCCGGAACAACATAGCTCAGTCCCTCTAGTCACGTACGCGTTACCATATACGAGCGCATACATAACTTTAGTAATACAGCCTCGAAGACAAAGCGCGGATTTCAAAAGTGTCTCAAATCTCACAAAAGATTACCAGCGTCCGCCGCTCTTAAAGCGTGCAACACTTCACGACAATAGCGTGCGCGCGCGCAGCCAGCTAATTTACGAATTTTCAACATTTCTTCATTGTCTTTACGTGATTTAGTTAACTGTAAATATTCATGCTGTTGAAATATCGCGAATCATTTTGTCACGTTAAAATTCCAAGCGAGAGATGAAAGATTTGGGTCGGACGAATCGCATTTTTAAGTTCAATGTTTGTAATGCTAATCACTCACAACCAATGGAGCAAATTACAAATCTGTATCAGTAACGACTGTGCATCGCATCGAAACAGTGATCGATCGTGCTTAGAAATTTCGAGACTTTTTAAGCAATTTTTTTTTTGACGAAATATTAAAGATCAAAAGCTGCGCCCCCCATCGGAGCCTTTCTAACGTTGTTACAAAGTGATGTAAATCCGCAAATCATCCAGAGTCAGTTAGAAAGGCGGTATCGCGCAACGATTAGCTTTAAGTTTCCCAAGATCTACGCTAGACGGCGCGGCCGTTGGGAAACGCGGCAAAGGTCAGGCGGAGGACGCATGATCTGGTCACACGCGGGTGCTCGGACACGCCTAATCGAATACGAAAGGAATGGAGCATTGTCTTACGAAGTTTTCTCGAGGGTACAGGCTCTGTGACGTACCTGATGCTTATATTACGAGTTAGATTGAATTAAATTCAAAATGCAACGCAACTCGCGACCTCATTTAGAAGGTTCAAAATAATAAATTACAAAATAAATAAAAACCGTTTTCAGAAACCTATTTAAACGATTTTTTAATAACAGCTTTGGAAAATAACCAATTTTTGGAATCGGTGCCAACTAAACATAGACCGTACACAGTTATGTCTTTTTAGAAAAAGGATGTGTCCTTTTTGACCAAATGTTTAACGTTTCATATTCATTTTTATAGGTTATATTTTCTTTTGTCGTGCTTTATCTGGAATCTATCCAAAAATAATTATTTTTTGTTTTCGAAGTCTGTTTAAAAAAATATTTAAATAGGTTTTTGAAGCGGTTTTTATTTTTATTTTTTTCACACTTTTTAATTATCTAGTCATTACAACTTTATCACTCATTTAGCCACTTTACATGTGCAACTAACCCATGGTCAATAAAATTAGCCAGGTATCTCCTTTATTTTAGTACTGAGTTGGCGGAGAAGCAGTTCCGGTCCAGTATTTATTGTTCGCTCGTAATTATGCTAAGGTTTTTACATTCTTAATTGCAGTGCAACTACCAAATTATTCTTATAGAAACCAAATTAATTCATCTTATCCTTTATAATTTCAAAGTTTTACAATTCATGTAATTCACATTTTCATTCATTTCCATATTAAATTCACTCACCCTGTTTCTACTCTAATGGCTAAAGAGTTTCGATGTGTTCGTGATAAGATTGTCACGTTGGAACTGTACAAATTAATGAAAATAAGTAGGTTATTAATGAATAAATAACTTTAATTGTGTGTATAATAGGTTTTACTAATACGCATTGAAGAGTAATTTCTTGCAGCAAAAGGCATTATCATCCCCTAAATCCTAACCGTTAAGAAGTGCTGTGGTTTTCATCATCAACTCGACAGGGTGAGATGATAACTACCAGTGGCAAAACTTGAATCACTAAAAAAAGAGCTCAAACAGAACTATAAGTGCCTATAATATTAGGGTATCTCTCTATTTCCCTGAGATTCGATCATTAAGATCATGACTTAGTGACCATAGGACCGCCTCGGGAGTATATCCTTTTGAGCAATTTTGTTCTTTTAAATCGATTCGCAATTGACGAAATTATAGCTGAATATACATAAAAAAATGTAAGTTTCTTTTATGTTTATTCAGCAATAACTTCTTGTTGAATCGATTAATAAATGACGGAGTTTAGAGCTAAAAATTCGAAAAAAAAAATTCATCCGAATTAAGATCCTCCTTTTTTGAGATGAACGCGTACAGGATGATAATAAACAGACGTTCGCTGTCGGTAAAGTGCTCTTGACTTTTCTCAGCATAATAAATTCACATGGAATAGAAAGAAGAGAAAATTTCGCTTAGATAAGAAAAATTTATGATTGTTTTGTATTTATATTTAGTATTTATTTATGAGCGGCAATACTAAATATAAAATATTTAGTATTGTCGCACATGCACATCTCTCACATGCACATTAGATATGAAAAAAAGAATTAAAACGATGCTGGATTTTTCGTATGTCGTTAGTTTCTAATTTATGTCATTATTTTTAGTTTATTTTTATATTCCTTTAAATAGAATACTAGTATCAGCGTTTTACTCATATATAAACCTAATTAGTAAATGAATAATTAAGAGACGTTTGTCTGCTTGAGCCTGTAACTCAATTTGTTCGAGGACAATCACAGTTTTACTACAACTGAATGTTGTAAATTCACCGTTTTGTATGCACGAAATTAAAAATGCATACCCTATCATAAACAGGTATTGAATAAAGATCAAGAGAACTAATGTTATATTGAATATTTGATGTCGTCATGTGTGTCAAATTTCTGTAAATTTCAGCTTTTTCATTATAAAATGCAACGTCGCCGTTGTTTCACTTTGGAGGCAATAATTTATTATAGAATATAACACAACCTTAAGCTTTTTTTTTAACCTTATTTAAGTAAATCGTTTCGATCTCAATTAAAAAAAAAAAAATCTGTTTTACAGGTCAATATCATGCCGAGAAATATGGTGGTGGCGGCGCCGGATTTGCGGGGCAGCAGTACAACGCTCAGGCGCAGGCGCAGGCCGGTTACAGGAAACCCTACAATTACTAATGCAAATTCCTAACACATAGAAATTAATCATGATTTTATTGATAACATTAATGCAATTAAAATACTCACTACAACACGACCGATGAGATTGGTCTCCCAGATGCGATAATATAAAATTTTGAATAATTTCTATAAGCGAATACGTGTTCGTATGACAGGTGTAATTAACGCGAATGTGATATACAGGTGGTACAGTGTCATATGAGCACGTAGTGAAGGGATATGTTATAGCATAGTCGTTCACAATGTACCTTATTTATTACATTAATAAAAGTGATATACAACAAAGTGTAATTTTATTTTCAACTGTCCCATCAACTTAGATTGTTTCGTTTATTTATCAAATTAACAAAAGGTTATATATTTATATATATATAGAAATTCAAAGTCCGTGTGTTTGTAGTCGCTAAATTATATAAGTTATCGGTAGATTGATTTAAAATTTTGATATAGTATTTCATTCAAATACTATGTAATTACTACTTTTTGTATTTGTTTCATTGAATCGAACTACTACACCGATTCTAAAAATTCTATCACTAGAAGAAAAATTACATTAGCCGCAAGTACTATACCTTATATTTCATAATGATCCTTAATAAAATTTGCCCCGACTTCGTGCGAATCGGGACCGAAAACCGGTAGCGATATGGAAATTAAAAATGATGTCGGCATTAGGATCAGTACCGGGATCGTAATTATGACCGCAAACGAAATTGAGGTTGCAGCAAGTTCGATCGTCATCGAAGGAATACATCCTTTATTCACGTGGGTGAAGCAGCGAGTGGAAATCATTTTTCTAACAAAAAATACATGGTAAATTATTACAAATCTTTAATTTTAAAACATCTAACTCGATAAATAAAATCTAATTCAACAGTGTTTTTTATTTGCTTCTTGTCGTCGATAATATATATATATATATATATATATATATATATATATATATTACTTTAAAATCTTGCCTCGTTTCATCAAATAGCAAAAGTTTGAGCTTGTCTTGTTCCAAATTCTTTAAAGTCTCCTTTATTTAAGTTTTAAGTCACGTATATTAAAGATCTGAAGACATGTAAAACAGAGTTCTTTTAGAACTCTTCATTTAAACTTAGTTCGGGAGATTCTGACCATAATTTCTAGAAGTGCGAAGTTATATGAGCAATTTACTTATATTCTGTAACATAAAATACAAATATATAACTTCGTAAATATTTAACCACGAACACTAAAAAAAAATTGTCATTACAACCAAAAGTTTGAATAACGTAACGAACTTTTATCTTTGATTTTGAATGAAACAGTATTTTGGTTGTCTTGATCGATCTTAATATTGATCCCATTAATCCAGTTAGTTAAATTGGGCTCAATGTTTGTTAATACGACGAATTGCTAAGCTACTGCAATGAAACTTTTTTAATTAAAATAAATTTGAAGTCGTTTAAAATCATTTTTGTCGGTGGGCCAGACCCTGTGTTCAGCAAATAGTTAACTCCGCAGCTGACGATGCCGGAAGGTGGTAAAATGTGTTTTTATCCAAACAATCAGAATACCAAATTATAATCGACATGGAGTTGTATGTGAAAATTTTCAACTAATATTAAGCAACAATATATAATCAGTTTGAATTGGAGGACTTTAAATGTTTTTTTTTATACTGACGCCACCAACTGCTTGTTTGTTGCTAACGCTGGTAGTACTTAGTTGGTGGTTGCGTGTTTGTATTTAACTATTTTTATGAGCCCCATTTTTTATCATTTTTTACTTTTCTTTTTTACAGACAGGTTCTTTTAATTATACCACCATTTTCTTCAATAGTATTTCCAATTTTTAGCTTAATAGAGGAAATTTCATAAACATAAGCTTTGTCTAAAAATCATAATCATATCACTAAAAATAGTATCTCAATCCATTTAGCACAGACACACAGCGATGAAAATAAGATCACAGCACTGGAAACTAATTCTAGATTTTAGTGAATTCCAAAGTGATCCCTGTTATTGGAAGGGTAAAGCCGTATAGGCTACACATTAAAATCTAATAGGAACATAAAATCTGATGACGTTTACCTTATACTACAGTCATTGTTGTGTCTTTATAGAAAAACTCAGAATCTGTTCAAGTGACATTAAGTTTTCTATACACTTCTATTTCGTTTTAACAACAAAACAAAATTTTAACCACAATCTGGTGCTGCAGTTAGAATGAGCTTTCTACCCCAGAACTATTTGACTGGTTACCCGCCGCAAGGCGTATAAGATAAGAATATTGAATATCAAAAAGATAACCTAACTTTATCAATAATTTGATGCAGTAAAGATTAATTAGTGACGATGGAACTTGAATTGCTGAAAGCAATTTCTTGAAATTTCGGTAATAACATCCGTACAAACTTTCTCTTCCCGTCACATATCTCTTATAAGAAAAGGATATTACTAGACTTTGGTCTCTCAGATTGTGGCGATTACCCAGGACATCCGTCTACGACGCAAAGAAATGAATTACATCACCGATGGTCGGTACCATTAAATGTTCTTTTTCTGCTATTCATGTACACGTTCACAGTTTCAACTGCAGGGAAATATATCTTGAAAGAACGTAAATGTCGTAAAGGATTGACCCGAATTTTCGAAGAAGTTCTCATCATACAATGAACCAGAATAAGGACTATGTTAATTTTTATACAAAAACCTTAGCTGCGTTTTGCGGTCTCATTCGTTTTATTTTTGGGCTAGGGATCTTTGATACGCACGATGAATACGTATTAAACCAATTGTACCTCATTAACTCAATAACATCCGGAGTAGAAGAAGAGATCAATAACTAAATAACAAGCCGATTTAATAACGATCGTTTTCAGTTTGATGGCTATTTAGTGAGAAATTATTAATAAAAATATCGGTAATTTTGAATCGGACTGCTAGTTCAACGTTATCAAATACACTGACAAGTTCCTCGGCGTTATAATATCAGGGTTTGGGACCATAAAACAATATAAATCAGAAATCACAATATTATGATGGTTCGGTATAGATATAAATAGTACTGGTAGGCCGAACGTTGCCGACGAAAAAAAGGCAGGCGCGTTATTCACCTATGATTTGCCAGCAGTTAAATGGCGGAAAGGTGCAATACTCCTTTTTTATTTTGTTCCAATTTTCATTTCCATTGTAAAAGTCTATTTTCCACTTCTGAGCATTCGGAAACTCACGGTGGGAGCCGCGTCTTTCCATTCGATCAAACTGCATACCCGATTATCATTTTTTGGAGTAGGAAACGCCATAACAATATAATCATTTCATTTCGTATTAGTCACTATATTCGGTTGTTTGTCGGGGTCAAAGAGATTTGAGCAATACAATTGTAGGGCGGGTACTGGCAATACTTCAATGCAAACACTTTGATACATGCAAGGTGCGTGCATCAGTATGCCTAGTTGCCGTATAACATTAGATTCAGCTACTTGTTCCCTGTAACAAGCTGTAAATTACGACTTCGTTCACTTTGTCCGCTCTAGTACAAAAATAAAATTAAAATCTATTTGGTTCGGGCGAATTATAAGAGCATTTGTTTTGTGAAATATAAATGTGAAATATAATCCTAGTTTCCAATATAGCTTAAGTCGATGACCGTTTCAAAACAGGGACAATAATGGCCCTTTTCCATAATATTGTTACCCACCCATCTTCATCACTCCCTTTCCAATTAAGTCATATTTCTTTGTTAGATTTAATTGGCCCATCAGATACACTGAATACAGTAGAATTTGTGTACATGGAAAATTACATATGTTACGTAATTTTCCATTGTAGGAAAGCTAATATAATCTTAGGTGTAAATAGGCACAATATTCGGGTTCAGAGACGTAAGCAACTTTTAAAGCTAATGAGTCGATTGAACATAAAAAGTTTTTGTAAATCTAAAATGTACTGAGAAGTATAGATCAGAGAGTTTTACTTGTTAATCCACCAATGTACAGAAATTAATGTTTCGGCGGCGATTACTTGATTAATTCGACTCTTTCATTAATCTTTACTGACAGAGCACTTTTTAGTGAGTTATTTTTTATCTTTTGTCATTTTAATACATATACGTTCCCATATTTGTATTAATATTTGCCATGATAGGATAAAAAAAATTGCTACCGATTAACCCATGTTGGACTTCCATAATATTTCACATCAAGGGGTTTTTCATAAATTTGTACAACATAAGAATTAATATTTTTTATCAAATATAATAACATTGTTTGTTTATACGGTACGTTGTGGTGGTTTGACCACTTAGAAAGGATGAATGTAAGTAGACAGACAAAAAAAATTTATAGAGCGAAGGTGTGTGGTGGAAAGGTCGGCAAGAGTCACCTCAAAAAATCCCATGCAAACCACATTGGTGCCATATCAAAAAAAGAGTCAAATTTTAAGCACCCAAAACCGACGGGCTCGCATAAAAAGATTGATGGATGTCAATGGGACAAGAGAGATATGCAAAGATTCATATCATGTGGAAATCTATAGTCTCTGCCTACCCTTCAGGGAAATAGGCGTGAGTTTATATTATTATTGTAACAACAGGTGAATGCTTAAAAAATAACTTACTTATTTAAAGCGTGATTCTTTATTTGTAATAAGAAATACATGTTATGATCTCTTTTCCACCACAGAAGAAATTGACATACTGACGCTTTTTTAACGAAGGAAATTATAAATATTTACCATAAAATTGCAAATAATTTATCTCAAGAAAAGGTCCGTTAGTATTAAAACTTCAGAATTTAATTTCAAATTACGTTGGACGTTTCATCGTTTTATTATGAGCAATTTCATCCTATAAATTCTCTTGTCTTACCATTAAATTTAAGTAAATGATGAGATTTTTTTTTTGTATAGTTTAATGAGTTGCTTTTTGAATATCTTTAACATATAAAGTTTTAATGTTTTCTATAATAATTCAACAATAAGGTTTTATTCAAATTTCCTAGTAACTGTTTCTTGCAATTAGTTGACAACTATTATTGACAACTAATTTTAAGAAACGGTTACTGTTGTCGCAAGTAATTAAGTAATTGCAACAATAATACACGTCATAACAACAATTTACAACAATTGCAAGAAACAATTTAACTGTTGATTTAAATTATCATTTTGAAACATACCAATAAAAGTTAATTCATACTTTATTAATTGCAAAAAAGACATCTTGGATGATATCTAATTGTGAAATACCTAAAGATTTTTCTGTTTGCATTTATGTCATTTAGTTATGAGCAAGCGCCGCGCGGGACGTATAATATTTTATGCAAAAACAACTAACGCTAGTCAATACTGCGAACGGGGTTTCTCCCCGCCGCTTATAGTAGGCCACGCCTTCCATTGTCTAAAATGTATTTCGTCCTTCGCCTTGATTAAAAAAAAATAGGTAACTTTTAATTCTATTCGCGAACGTTGTGGACTCTCGTTTTTTTACCTTTTCTAATGAAACTAGAGAAAATGGGGATCGACTTCTTATAGTTCTTCTTTTGCATTCGTGTTCATGGTAAGATTTAACCATACCATCATCTCGTCTTCTGATACTTCATTAATTTTTAATTAAGTTTCTCTTGATATTTTTAAGGGTAGAATTTGCTATATACACTTTGTTCATAGTTTATTATTTGAATTGATTTAAATTTATAAAATTTGAACAAAAAATCGGCAGGACTTCAAACGAAGCACTTAAGTCAGCTTACATTAGATTCCTTTAATTGAAATACGATTTCCATTATTTTAAAACAAGACTGCGACAAGCATAATATGTCGAAATTAAGTTATTACGTTCGATGTTGTGCTAACATTACTTTCATATTTATGTCTATAGTTACTAAATTCCAAAAAAAATCAAAACCCCGCAATGCACTTTACGTCAGCCTGCAAGTAAGTAGGTTTTGAAGGCGCATCCCCAGACAAGCCGGTCAAGGCAATACTTTCGCTTAATTTCCTCTCGTTATGCAACGCGTCATTACACGTAAATGTAGCTGCGTCCGCGCCGCTCGGAGTAACGGCCCCGCGCCGACCTTACCACGTTTACACGGCGCGACACGACTCGACGATACGATTTGCTTTGATTATTTCTCGTTAGACGTCTCGGTGTTCATCTCTTCATTGCATTTAGAAATTCATGAGAAAACACTGACCTACATAAACTCAAATTAACTGTGCTTACATATCACACGATTAGATAACCTTATGAACTAATTTTAGAGTTTCTCTGCACATTGTCAATAAGATCCTTACCGTTGTTGTTGCCGTCGGGTCGGATTTAATCACTCCACTGCTGAGGCACACCCTCGCACAATTTATTTATTTCAAGATTGACTAGCTCGGATCTCAAACCCACTACGCTGGCTGGTATGTTTTCTGCATCCGATTAGATATGGAAAGCGTACCCTCGCATAAGTTTTAAATGATTATTAAATAATTATTTGATGAAAAAAAGCATTGTAATATTTCTAATTGTTGTCTGACAATTCTAAATACGTGAAATAGAATTTGTAAAGAGCTACCCCTAAGTTTTACACATTATTTTTTAAAGGTTAACTTCCTTCTTTACTAATGGTAAACTCATAATATAATAGTATATTCGCAATGAAGTGTTAAATTGACACGATGATGACGTATTTCAATAGTCATGCTAAAATCTGTTAAATAAATACATTTTTGAATTATAGTTTTGATTTGACTGAAATTATAAATGGTTATGCTGCAACTTCTAATAAAATTTGTCAAGTGTATACACAACTTATAATTTAATTTCTTAAAATAAAACTGCAACTTAAATATTAAAATTTAAATTATTTGGTAAGTTCGTTACGTTTATATACAATAACGTAACTAATAAGAAAATAGCATTTTTATTTTACATGAAAGTTCCGGTACTTTTACCAAAGAGGCTGTCATTAATAAATAAAAGAACGTTCATTATTATAATTTTAATAAAAAATAAATTTTATTCAAATATGCACAATAACGTGTGCTGATCAAAATAAAAAGAAAACGATGTGCAAAGTAAAAGAAATATATCAATACGTTCAAAACGGACTATAGCAGACAGAGCGTAGAGTAGAAAAAAAAGTGTAAATTTATAGACGAATCTCATTCAATAAAACATGTAACATCAGGCCGTTGGCCTGTCTAGACGTTGTCATGCCTGGTTAGCCTTTTCAGAAATATAAGTCTTTAGATCAATTAATTTACAATTCCATATCGAGAGATTGTATTGAATATGAATTATGAAAAAAAATAGTAATGGTTTTCATATGCAAAATGCCGAAATGAGATTTTACTTGTATGATTTTAACAATCAATGAATCGATGCCTCGTCGTGTCGTATGGTTTAAAAGGCGCATGTTTGTAGTACAAATTGGCGTACATTCAAACCATATTTTATGTGTAATGAAGCGGAGCACGTAAGGCACGACCTCTAAGAGAAGTTGTGATTTTCATAAACTTATTTTTCATTTTATAGTATTTATAATAAATGTAAATGGGCAAAACTTTAAATTAAATTTAATTCAATGTGGCAGTTTAAGAAATGAAAGCTATTCCTTTGAATAATGATGGACTTGAAAACATTTATGATATAAAAATGTTTCTCAGGGATTATCTCTTTAAAAGGTTTTTCATAAAAATTACCAAGTTCCTATATTTTATGGGGTATGATGCATTCACTTTGGAAATACTCTGAAAAATTCAGTTGTTAGTAAATGTATTTTTAATACCATTGTTATATTAATAGACACAGGTAATAAATTTGAAGAAATTAGTGAAATATGGAAGAAAATATATTTGCTAATGGTATTTGTTTTAACTGGTCACGGTTGCACAGTCGTGAATGACGAAATTGTGATTATCGGGCTTCGATAATGGAAAAGAAACTTTTATCCAACTGTACCAATATACAATTTTTATCAAGGGACCTCTTTTCAACAATCCCTCGCTGAAGGGTCCTATTTAATCGCAACCTAACTTAATTATTGATTGCGCAGAAAATCTACGTAGATTAGTATTTGTGAAATATATTTGATGGAATCAAAAATCATTAATAGAAAAACAGATGGGATCATTGTTACTGTATTCTAAAAGTAATAAAATTATCGGAATACGAGCGAGAATTATGCTGTAACTCTCTATTACATATCAAAATTGCTTCGGGTCATAACGTTTCTAATAGCGTTTTAGGGTTCCGTAGTCTGAAAACGAACCCCTATAGTTTATTTTGTCAGATCTTCTGTCTGTTTTTAACAGGGGTTTTTGTTGAAGACTACGTGGACTATAGAATGACATTTAAAATATTTCTGTATCTGTGTAGGGACTCGCTCTACACGCAACGTTTGAAATCTGTATCGAGTATTTTGATATTTTTCAATATGACTTCCTCATTCTAAAATGTCAGTAGGTTTCTTGTCAGTTATCCATCCCTTCATCTTTAATATTTGGGGAAATCGGAAAAATCAATCAAACGAATAAACTCTATAGTAAGCGACAGAAATCAAAAATAAGGACAGCTTTGATTTTTGTAGATCAAAGCTATCCTTATTTTCGGGAGCTGTCCCAAAGTTCGGTAAGCGATAAGGAGTTTGGTTTTTTTTTGTGCGTTGTTGTTAAGTTTGAGCTACATTTGTGAGTTGTAACGTACTTTATAATGTTGCATAACATTTTACATGGACACCAAAGAGATTTCCTTGGTGTCCATGCATGACTTGTTGTTTTTTTGCTCTTGCTTTGCCGAAGTATGTAAACCAAAAACTATTGCGGGTCATGTGTACAGTTAACGTATACGCATTTATACATATACAAAATGCAATACGCACACGTAATTAACAGTATCCGAATACAAGTATCCAGTTTATGACTATAAAATTTTGTCACGAAATTACTTTCTCAAAATTAGAGCAAAGTTTTTTAGTTTGTCATCTTCTCGTATTATCTTGTATGAAAGCTAGACACTAATATTTATATTGACAGCCATATTGTCTATCTGTATTGATTACGGAATTATACACTGCGCACGGACAAAAACACAGACTAAGAAACAGATGATTGATAGTATCTGTTTTTTTTTTTATATCATTTTTGAATATATTAGGAAAAAATAAAATTTCAATATCGTTATGCAACCAAACTATATTTTATAGTACAATTACTGGTTATATGCCACATAAGAAGAATTCTTCTGTCGTGTTTTCAAAATATGATTAATAACTATACAATTACTTCCTACTTATTGCATGAATTCAGTGAATAGATTATAGAAATATTCATAGCAAAAAATGCACTCAAACGTCAAAACGTCAAGTTGTACGAACGCTTTGTAAATAAAAACATTCACTATATTTGTTCATAGACGTAACTCGAAATCACTGAACAAGAGGAGAATTTTAGTTTCTTTTCATTCACTCGATAATGCATATCAAATAATCGGCTATGGGCAATTCGAAAAATTATATATTTTTGGTCTTACAACTAGATGACAAAATTAGAACGCGTTTCCTTTTCGCTGTACACCGCGGCCCGGGTATAGCTTCACATTAGTTCAATAGCGATATCCGGTGTGCTGGTTGAACGTCCCCTGATGGCTGGCGCTGCCGAACGAAGATTGGCTTGATGATGAAGAGAACGACGATGATGATGATGACGACGAGGACTGGGAGCTGGAGTGGGAGCCGCCCTGGCCGGCGGAATACTGACCGCCTCCGTGTTTCGCTGGATTATAAGTGCCTGTGAAATCCGTTAATTACGTGATTGTGTTGCTTACTTTACGCATTTCATTTTTATTTTAAGGTAATAATATACTTAAGACACAATGCAAGATCGCTAATATGTAGTCTTCAAGTAATACAATTCCATGTTTCGTATTATTTTAAATATTTGAATATTACAGGAACTTAATCAGTGCGCTGTCTAACTATTTTTGACTATTATTATTCTATTTGGTTTTTAAAAACGTTATTATTATCAAAATAATAGTTACATTTTTTTTTTGTTTTATTTAAATAATCTTTTCTTAAATTTGCATGTTAATGAAGTGAAAAAAAAATAAAGTCGCATTGCTTAAATCAAACAGGCATCCGATATTCACTGTGAATTTGATAATATAGTTTTAAATAATAGGTACTATTACAAATATATGTTTCAATACTAGACACCTATCGCCATAAAATTCACAAGTGTGGTGATATAAGTTGGTATTTCAGAGCCATTGGCTATTGAAAACTGAAATTTGTAGATACCCGATAAGCCTGTAAATAGATTTTTTAAATACTTTCTGTTAAATTTGTTTATAAATATCAGTTATTATGAATGCTCTCAAACTTTTGAATGCCAGAGAAGGTCACAAATTAGACGATATGGGAATTTAAATAATCGCAAAATATACATTCGACAGAAATATTCCTTTAAGGGAAAGATTTTCCTCTAAGAAATATTTATTTAGTACCACCTCCCTTTTCTTCAGACTTTCCTTTCGAGCGATGCCAGTTTAATTTCGTGTTTTTTCATCAGCATTCAGATTTTGCATACATAGATCACGACCGACTGGAAATAGTGTCGAATATAGTAAATATGAACTTAGTCTATACGAATTTGCTTTTGAGCACGAATTTGCACATGTGGAAATATTTCTTTTCAGCTATAACACAAGCCTTAATCTCCTCCTCTGTCATATCTTGGGAATTAAGATTCGATCCTTAATATCTGAATTCACTCAAATCCCCAACCGTATTGCCTTCTACAATGACTTCTTGAGCTGGTGCATGAACACGGTTGCTAGCGAGATATTTTATTTTTTAAACATTCATCTGTAGTCTCAACTGCCTCGATTCAGCTTCAGGAGCAGATCCGTTGCTAATAATACTTTGTTTGAATCTACTGTTATTATTACAATGCCGTCCGCATATGCCGCCGGCTGAAATGTATTGCAGTCGATGGGTACCTTAAGATTGAATTTAATTGTAATGATTTCTATTAGTAGGTTTAAAATTAGTATTAACGGAGCATCTCCCTGCCCGATCTCAGACTGTAGTGGAGTGAGTTGAGAACGACTCAGACTCTTTGTTCCGTACTGCGATTATGAACTTAGAGTCTCGCATCGTCACATTTCCAAGGCTTACAATACTAAATACAATCTAATAATATCACTTAAAGCGATAATATTTAGATTACCTGAAAAACAACTATCATATTAAAATCAAAATTACTTCGTTTGTTTTATGCAAACGTATATAAGACATATATAGCTAATGCTGTTGACCTGTTTCACGTTGAATTTATATTTTATAGAGACATGATTAAACTGTCATTTAGTACCTAGAGTAATAAGCCCGAAATATTTTATGCACTCTAAAAGTCCCAAAAATATTCTAGGAAACCTAAAAATTTGATAAAAACTAAAGACATTTACAACTCTTTATACGACGTACAAATTCCGTTTTTTTTTGTACTCTTATTCTTTAAACAAACAAAAAAAAACATATACAAAAAGTTAATTGACCCGAAACAGACAACTTTACCATATTCATCATTATTACGAAATATGCTACAAATCAATTATCCACGTATAATATCGAAGCGGTTATCGTTCACTTACATAATTTTCAATGTCAGATTTAATTAGTCGAGATCAATGTTATGTGTTATAGTTATTTGATGATGGCCGAACATCCATTAAAGCTGGTAGTTTCGAATCGGTTTCGCAAACCAGTTATACACGAGAACATCGAATTCAATTCAAGGACTCTTGTCAAGCGGGCTTTTGATTTAGAACTTATTTTGATTACCGCGTAATTAAAAAAAATTGAGCGATCATGCATATTTAGTAATATAGTAATCATCGATATATCTGTGTGAACAGATGAGTAGAAAATTGCTGAGTTCGTTTCAAATTATGAAACTTGTTTCGATGAACATAAATATCACGTGGATGTTTTTGAAGGCAGGTTTCTCATAAATAATATAACCAATTAAGAACATGTGCTACTCGATTCGATGTGTTGATGAGTTACAAAATAAGAAATAAGCAAGAAACGTTATGAGAAGACGGCTCACCATCATCGAATATGCCAGCGGCTTCGTCCTTGGCGTTCTGCTCTAAAGCCAGAAGAATAACTTCAGGAGTGGGTGGCGCGATAGGAAGGTGAGCACCTTGAGGTAAGAAACCAGCTTCTCCTGCCGTGAACGTTACGGTATAAGTATTGCCATCATCACCCTTATACGAGAATCCGCCTCTAGATTGTGAGGAATCGCCACTCTCCTCTGCTCTGATGCCGTTGGATGTTTCATAACTGTAGTGGAAACCTGTGAATTGGAATCCATTGAAATGCTAATATGACATAACGGACCATAAAACATATCCATTTCGTATATTGAATTGCACTGTACTAATTGTATTCCTAATTGAATATTAATTTTACTTTTCCATGTAACACTTACAAATAAATGGTAAGGTAACTGCATCGTCTACATCTAGGGTTCCGTACCATCAAATAAAGAAAACGGAAACCTTATAGAATCACTTAAAATAAAAAGAAATTCGTGAAAATTGATAATTCCCCCAATACCTACCTATCGCCAAAGCAACAGCTAAGGTGCAACAGCGCCTTAAATTAAAAAAAATAAAAGCAAATACTGTTATATGTATACACTACAGGAAAAGCCGTAAGAAGCTTCGTTCGATTCGTGTTCGTTTAAAAGTCTTTTATAAATTGACACTCACTAAGTGTGTAAGAGCATACTAGTGTGTATCAGTTTTTAGTGCACTTTATCTTTCGCTGCCTTCCAGTGTCCAGTATAAGCTGACACTCACTGAATATGCACTCGGTACTTAATGAGTGTTAGTTGCTAGTGGCCTTTGCATTATTACCATGGGATAGTAATTTTAAAGACAAATCAAAAAATGAAATATCAGAGCATCTTTTATCACTCGGTCTTAGTCCACTTATTCAGGAATATACGACAAGACAAAATTTAACAATAGACAATGTATTCAGCAACCTCTCTCTACAATCCGGTAGCATACGTATATTGTTTAGTTACCATAAAAAAAATTGGGTCAGATTTATAAAAATATTATAGATATTAAAACGTACCGTTCCCTCTTCACGCGAGTTGAACATCTTTATGATTATTTTATCATTACGTAATTCTTTAAAAAAATGTAAAAAAAATACTAATGGTCACCATGTCTTTCATTTTGAGACCTAAGATAATAAAATCACCTGACAACGTTGGTCAAAATGAACTTCTCACCTTCCGCAGTAACGTCTTGATCAGATTTTAATATTTGAGCGTTTTTGTCAGCTTCTTGCTGTGGTCTAATCGCAGATCCACCTCCTGACCCCATGGGCCCGAAGGAGCTTCCAGAACTGTGAGATCCTTGTGTACCGAAAGATGTGTACTGGGAACTCGACCCGAATGCAGTATTATGAGACCCTGACGTAGGTGGTAAGTAACTCCTTGTAGGTAGTTGTGCAGCCATGCAGGCTGTCACGGCCAAGGCGAGGATCACCTGTTTTTAAGAAGATCAAAATATGGACGTTGACAACCACAGAGATGCAAAGCCGATAATCTTAAATAATTTGTTAAAATCTAGTGGGTTTAGTTAGAACGCGACCTGCGCCTAGAAGCAGATATCCAGTGGTTGAATGGAATTAACAAACAACAATATAGGTTTAGGAAACTTTTCAATGGAGGTAACTTGTTATAATTAAAAAAAAAGCAAAAACAAAGTGATATGGCCAATAAGCTCTAGTAATGTTGATACCTTTACCAGTTAAAAATATCATTCTTAAACCTCCAAGAATACATTACACGGCTAACACAGATTCAATTTTTTAGTGCTTGTAGTTTCTGTTTCATTATAAATTATTTTCACTTAAGAAGTGGTTTCCAAAAAAAATCTGAAAAGGGTTTGACCATCTGATTCAGGCTGTACCTAAGTTTTCCCGCTAATTCCAAACTTAAATTGCTGAAAACTATATTTATCGGTGTGTTTTCTAATTACTGAAACTAAAAAAAATGCATGTTTATAAATTCTTTTAAACTCGAAGCTGTCACTTCCATACGAATTGTTAGTTCTATTTCTTTCACATATTTTAGTGTTGAATAATATTTATGTTTCATTTTAAATTTTTGGGTATGATTGAGTCGCAAGTATCATATTAGAAAAAATAATGATTTTTTTTCTCCATAATGGCAGAAGCTGTATGGAGTAAAACCACTGAACGGTGATACATACGGTCGTCGCGGGTCACAGTCGTGCAGTAGTAAGACGCGTACAAAAACTTAACATGTTATTATTGTATTTACCAGATTTGCGTATACTCCTTAAATATTACATTTCCAACTGTAAAAATTGCTAAGCTTCAACATAAATTATTGCATATATTTTTTTGGTACATGGTACATATTTTAATTACAACGAAAAATGTCGCTCGATTCCAAGAAACGATCTGACTACAAATTAGAAAAGTTATTAAAAAAAATCGTTTTTTGAAAATTTTGCGACGACTACGACACCCGAACGAATCAACCTTGATGCAAATTACCGTCACGTTAGCTGCAAGTCGAATGCATCGAAGGGAAATGCATGCAACAAAGTTAACTCTCCTTATACAGAAGGATACGAAAATGAGCAACCACACCGCATAGGCTTACCGATTTCATATTGACTTTTTTTATGCTGGTTCGATTGACCGCTATCCCAATGACACTGCGCCAATTTAGCGGAATGTGCCCGATTTTATACGAAAACCGTAGCACTCGCGGCATCCGCAAACGGCTGCTGATGCTGTTGTCGACCTTGTTTACGCGCCACTCGATTGCGGAGAATGTACTGAGCGGTGTCGTCTTATGACAAATCATTAGCGTTAATTATATGCAAGCCTTTGGATTTCTGCGTCGCGCATGCGTTCTCACGATCGGCGATCGGATGCGTGGGCGCAGAGGTTTAGGGTTTTATATCTAAGACGCGGAAGGTTCAAATTTGAAACCGTGTTTTAGAAAACTTCCGGAATTGATTTTTGTCGTTCAAGTGTTTTATTTTCTGAAATACATATTTTTAATGGTATATCTTATGAAAAATTGATTGCGAATTTATGTGAGTATTGCAAATAATTTAATAAAGGATAATCACCTTAAAACAATAGTATGATTTTCATTATTTTTACACATAATCTGGGAACCTCAAAGTTACATAACACAATCACAAATACCTATGACAAATAGTCATTCTAATTTTGAGGATAGATGCAAAAAATTCTATAAGATATAAGGTATATAAAATTCTATATATAAACTAAAGCCCACGGTGATAGGCTAAGTCTGTATAACTTAATCGCACTGATGAAAGAACGTATAAAATGTTTTATAGAAATTGAACCAAAATTTCACGTTAACTAGATCAAACCTAACTACATTTCTTTTTGTTTTCTATAACGCATTATGCATTATGAGTGTATATATTGTTCTTTTGTTTTCTTAGTTTTTAATAAAATCTTATTGTCAATTAATTTTAATGTAGATACTTTTATTTAGCAACATAACTTTGGTCCGCAGCTTCGTACATATGATCATAGAATGTATTACAACAGCTTTTAGGCGGTGCATTAAAATGAAAACTTAGTTCTAATTTAGACCATTTATTGGTATATCATACATTGGTATATGTTTGACTAGCTGCGCCCCGCGGTTTCACCCGTGTGGTGATGGAAATTGTGATAATGATGAGAGAAAGCGTTTTATTTTTTTGTCAATTTTTAAATGTTTTTCTATTGTTTTGCTATTTGGGACGGAGACAAATCTAACAAATTAAAAATGAAAATCAGTTCAGCCATTCTCCACTTATAAGTGTTCGGACAATTATATTGTGTAATGTATGTAAATTGGAACTAAGTATTTTTATGATAATCTCACTAACATGTATTTTAGGTATTATATACACTATAGTTTTTAAGAATAGATAGGTACGGAGTTATTTGATGATTGATGCTGATGCAAAAGTTAGAGGTAGCTGCTGCAATATACTCCTATAAACTATGTTAAACGATTTATTTTGGTCTATATAAACATGCAGATTATGCGATTTAGAAACGCGTGAGCAAGCCATATAGAGCTGGCCGTGGGAAAAAACATTGCGTGCTCAAATGTATGCCTGCTACCTTTATGGTTTGACTCTACCGCCGGGCCGGATCATAATATCGCCGGATCATAACTCGCTTGTCTATCGTCATAACTATTCAAATATTTGTCCAAATGATGTAGCGCAAAAGACAACGTTTATCTACTTTAAACACCAAATGTGATAAAAGTATTTATTTTGATATAAGAATCAATTCGTTACTACCAAATGTGCTTTAGAAATAAATTATCAAATTTTTTTGTATTTATGGTTAACTGTTTTGGCGATAATGACTTACACATAAAAGATAGATATATGCTATCGCGGGCTTTTTTGTAGGACTATTTAAGATAAACATTTCCATTATACATTATATACGTGTAATTCCAACGGTTTTTGCGACGCACGCCAGAATGGCTCGCTGATGACAGATTTTTTCCTACTGACTTCACACTTATCGCTTAATTTTGGATAATTCACACTATATCTTTATAAATTATAGCCCATGTGTTATTCTGATGTGTAAGCTATATATTATTGTACTGTGTCATCGAAATCCATTCAGCAGTTTTTGCGTGAAAGAGCAACAAACATCCATCCTTACAAACTTTCGCGTTTACAACATTAGTATAGATAGGTATACCAATAAAAAATGCAAATTTTGATGTGGTCGAAAAAAATTTTATTATAAAAATGCTTCTTTTTCTCAATATTAATATCATTTTTAAGAAACATTATTGTACTGTATTAGATATACACTCACAACTTAAAATTTTATATACACGAAATTGCACTTATCTACCATTACTATTAAAATGTATTAATATTAACAAATTTTAAAGTTAGCTATAATGATATTGTAATCCAATGACTAAAATTTTAAACGCAACAACATTTAAAATGTTCCTCACGAATCCAATTCAATTGTGCTTGATCTTTGTGTGTGCTGTATGTATTATGCTAATCTATAAGTTATGCTGCGGCGTGCATCATGCGTGCCGCTACAGATATTGCTATTTGCGGTAGATCTTATTACCGAATGAAGATGGTGCTGGTCATAATATTCATACAAATCTATCGGGCCCTATATCGCGATAACTATGTTACACGATTCAGCAATTTAAGTGCAATGTCAAACCATAACATCTAAGTGTAGACGGCGCCGAATTTTTTTCCCGAAAATCCACATACATTCATTGTCTGCTAAAATATACTTAAAAAAAATCAATTTTTAAGATACTTCGTCCGTACAGATCGAGCTTCACGCGTTATTTCCATTATTGCATTCTAACACATAAATATTATAACATTATTTCTTTTAAAAAAGGACTCCTGTAGAAAACAGGCTGGTTTTCTAAATGCAAACGATCTTTCAGGCAAATTTCATTAATTCAAATCGTAATTTTATTTCGTGGACTATAATATAACAAACAAAATACGTCATAACATTTAAAGAATTTACAATTTTTTAATATTACATCTATTTTTTAATTACCACTCATCATTATCAGCGATAAGTTGCTAAAATGTAACAAATATACAAATACCCGTCACACTTTTTATTCTTTTGAACTTTCTTCGTGGCTCCGCTGTTTAGGACAGAATTATATTGGTAGTAGGCTTCGCGTCGCAGCTTCCGCACCCGCTCCTATACTTTTTATAATGCACCCCCGGGATACGTCCTCGCTCCAATTTCTTATAGTTTTGTTTTGTTCTTAAATGAACTAAATTATACTATAATAGTTCTTAATAATTGTTTCAGAAACATGAAAGAGCAACTAAAAGTAAAAAAAAACTGAAAATTATGGCGAAATTTGAAAATTTATTATAATTTTTATTAATTTTCACTGAACCCTTAGACATGGAACTCTAAAAATAATGTAGCTTACAATGTTTTCATTAATTTAAGTCATCTCTATACCGAATCATATTAAGATAAAAGCTATTGTGTCATATAAGCTTATTATTGTCAATGAACACAATCACGGTATTAAAAAGCAGTCTTAACATTTCCTATAAACAAATAATAACGACTTGTGAAAATTTTAGACAAATCAATCAAACTATGATCACGTAATACTAAAAACGTATTACATATATTTTCATTGGCTTGGGCTATTTCCTTGCTAAATTTTATTGACATTGATGATGATCACAGGTTTCTTAATAGTTATCACGGAACCCTAAAAAAAAACGTTCAAACTCTCGTAATATAGATAGTTGTTTTCGTCCGCGGTTCTGCTCGCTTGTACTCAGAATGATCTTTTATACCAACTGATGACGCTGTGTCCACTTTAATTCCGACCTCGGTCCTGCCGTTGTCGTGGTTTAGATACCGATTCTGTTACCGAACCAAATCTCTGTCTCGGTTTCATCTCTAATTCAATTCTGATTAGATTATATCATTTTAAGTGGTTTTTTTCAATTTTCATGCAAGAACCTTAATGCGCCCAACAAGCGCCACCTTCCGGCGAACGTGCCTTCGTGATCAATGCAAAAGTTCCAAAGTTTACTCCCAACATACAAACAAACAAACGAAATTCACCTCGTTACAATATTAGATTGTATTGTTAAGATAAGTTCGTTATAATGAGTTCTTTTAAAAAGGTTGGCGTCCTTTCGGCAAAATTAGGACTTTATATGCGTCTCGTGACCACGACTTCTAGGAACAATGAATACCTTTCGGAGCGAACGATAGCGTTTTGTAAAGTAGTTGCCTTGGTGTAAAGACGTATAGGGCAAAGTCGTGTTCAATGGTTAGCGACACTGGACGAAGCGGCAAATAGAAAGGTTTACAGTAGGCGGTCGCCGCTCCCGCGTTGTGCGATAGCTGTGAAGGTTTCGTTTTAATTTTGCTCAGTTTCTCAACGTCTAGCGCACCTCTCAACCACATATACCAGTGTATATGACATTGTATATGACATTGTATATAACATTGTATATAACATTACATATAATATTCCGCCGTCTCCACTATGGAGTAGCCAGGAATTGTAGGTTCGGCATAAATACACGTTCCATAGTAACGGATTGAAACCAATATGACAAGTTACGAGCCATGTTCGCTTAAAATTGTATACACGATTAGGATCATGTGGATAATATTTTCTAACAAAGTTGCCAAATGGCGATATTGAATAAACAATATTTAATCTAATTAAATGTCCTAGTATTTAATCCAATTAAATATTCTAATATTAACCCAATTAAGTAGCAAATAAATTTCAGCATCACGATAGTATACGGTACAGTCTAGTCATATAATCTGGAGTTCGCAGAAAAATAAATATTTTTAAATATTCTAGCGCAAAACTCTCGCTGTTCAGAGACAGAACTTGTCACATTTCAGATTTTCTTCTACGTCATTTACCCATAGTACGTGGTAAATTATCGTGACATAATTAAAACATTTTAGAACAGCGAATGCCTTGGAACGTAGGCGGACAAATCTAGTGGTTGTTTAAATAAATAGAAGTAGCTGGCTACCATAAATTTATGCTTTGACGGTATTTAAAATAAATTAATAGTAACTGACATTTCGCAGATTCAACAAGATCGGCAAATTGTATACGCAGGCGTGTAATTAAATAAATCGGCTATTAGCTACGTCTAAGACAGAGTGCTGTGTTGGATTTAATTGCGTGGAATATATCTTAAAGCGTGGGGTCGGTTGTTTGGAGAAGTGACTTTCGTTAATTTGTATACATTTAGATACTATGTAAATATATATTTAACTATATAAAAATATATTTATATACTATATAAATGTATATGTAGTGACTTTGGAATTATAGAAGTAAATATTTTTACGGGCGAACTGAAACTATCTGAATTCTTTTTATTGAGTAAAATGATGTTCAGTGAAATTTATAATCCGCTTACGCAGTTTCCGCATAAATGATATGAATTTTGAATGCGTCGCCAAACCAGAACTATTTAAATACAGGGTGGCCAGTTATTGAAAAAATAAACAACACATCTGTTTACATATGAAGGTTTTTTTGAAGACTGAAAGCTGATATGGTTATTTACAATCATTTTAACAACGACTAGATGCGCTCGCGTCTCCGTCCGCGCGGACGAAGAACTCTAATTTTTGACTTAAAACCAACTCTTTGTCAAACAGGAACCCAATCTGTGGTTATCAATTCTAACGTGACTTATTAATAGGTACAATTGATTTTTAATTTAGTGGTAATAGGTACCATAACTCCGAACAAAAAGGTTATATATCCATCATTCTTACTCGTAAATATTACACGTATTAAAACGGTAATTTAGTTTTAAAATGAATTTCGGCAAATTCATTTTATATTAAAAATATAAATGTATAACGTACATAACAATGCACGGACCATCTTGACCGGTAATATTACGACTCTTGGCTTGGTTTTCGTCCAGTGATTGACAGTTCCGGTGACCCACTCTCCCTACATCAACCATCCTATTTCCAAAAGGATGGCAACGCACTAGTAACTCTAGTGACTTGCATGCTCATTTGTCCCTTTAAATGCACTAAAAACATTGAATAGTGATTGTATAATCCTTGATAAACTTAGGAGAACATATGATTCATCAGGTAAATACAATAAAGCTTCAGCCAGAATATTAAGCCAGTCCCTTAGCCGCCTTTAAGAAAGTGTTTGTTAAGCGCTGAGTTAACTCTATTGTTATTACGGAAAACACACATAAGAGAGGTCTTCGAGTGGCGACCGCGAATCGGACTGATAACCTGGCCAGCGCGGTTGACCAACTTCGACTGAACGTTATAAATTACCCAAAATCGTACGTCGTGAGGATATATTTTACCGTATTGTCATTGTTAAGTAGTTGAAAGGAGTTTGTTAATTGTATGTTTGCTTAAAACTAATATTACATATTATATTCGAATTTGATTTCGTAATTAATAGGATTCTAATATCAGCTTTGAAAATTCCAATTTTAGTATTCTAATTTTTTCCTCATTCATGTTTTTTTTTTTTAATTTATCTGAGAGTTGGCTAATATATAATAATACGAAATAACAAAGACATTTCACACGGTCACGATTCAGGTCGTCTGACTCAATTGAATTTATTCATTTTTACATAAAATTTAGTGCAAATTGAAGAACATGCCGACCGCATTTTTCAACACACAAACAAAGTCATTGAAGGTAATGCAATAACAACTTCGATTTTTCATAGGCTTTTTGAATAATTTAAAAATCGACCTCGAACCTTGAACCTCATATCAAAGATAAAAAAAAAAGAATATCAACAAAGGCGATCTAAACAACCGTTTGAAATTTCGATCTGATCAATTCATCGTATCTCAATCAACGGCCCATTCAATAGAAGGATTGATAATACTTTACGTCCATTCTATTATTTTAAATAAACAATACACGCGGACAATACAGTGATTTATCGTCGGTCCGATACGATATATCTTAACGCAATTATCGCATCACGCATTGCCGCGATGCGAGATGCAAGGCCGTCGGTCACTCGGGCAAGGCCGGTTAACGAAAGCTCGGTTAATTTTTTTTTTGTATCGCAAGCCGTTAGAGATGATTGTGACTTGAATTATGGGCGATTTGTGATGTGATTACAATCTATTATGATGCTTGGTCTGATGTGGTTCGGTTTGATGTGGCAATTATGTTTGATTTAAGAATGAGATATTTTAAGGATATGTGGATGATGTCATAGGTAATTTTATATTAAGTTTAATTTATTTGAAAATTAAATTTTTATAATTATTCCTATATAAACATCTCAGTTTTTGTTTTAAACGCTTTAAAAATTAATCTAAAAATAAAAGAATGTCAGTGTGCACACGGTCTCAAAAACATATATGTAAGGAAAGTTAAATCATAATGTCTGAACTTTAATTCTAAATTAATTTAAAAATTGCCCTACTGAATTGCAACATTTACGTTATTGAATTTATAATAGAGACATAAAATTTTACTTTAAAACAACAGACTAGGCCATAAATCATAAAAATTATTTGTTTCGTTCATTCATTACATTATGAATGTAACTGTTTTCCACTCTCATTCAATAATTTTCCAACCGGGCATTTGTAAAATTCTCATATAAAATAACAAATAAATTTTGATGCTTGCTTTCAATAAAATATAAAATTGTAAAATAAATTTGAGCACGACTGTTAGGCATTAAATTGTTTTTTAGTACACCATTTATAGAAAACTTGACCTGCATCTATTTATCCATCTACGAATGTAATATTTAAATCATGGCATTTAATTTTCACCCACTTTTGGACTTATTATGAATTTCAATTTTCCTAGTGTAATGAGAACCGATGGTAATACAATCATTTGGCACGATCAAGCTGATCTGACCACGGAACCAGGATATGATTAGTAAAACTCTTCAACAGTTACCGACCACGAATTTGGATTCATTAAGTTTGCTTTAAAGACTGACGAGGGTTTTAATGATGGCGCTGAAAGGGTGTAGATGGAATATGGGACTGACTCTTCAATGGTTACCAGTAATCCTCTGGAATTGAGTATGATTCAGATTGTTTTCATAGTTTCAATATATTCCTGGTGACGAGGGCCTGATACTGGAACCGGAAAGTGGATGCCGGAACTCTTCAGTGACCACTGGTAGACCGCTCGAGTTTGGTCTCATTTGGTTTGTTTTGGCAAGTCCAATTATGTTGCATAATTATCGCCTTTGGATTCACACTAAAAATTAAAAAATGTATATTTAAGTATAAAGAAACACGCTTACACGGGCTAAAAAGTGAAAAGTAATTTTAGATGTATTTATTTAACTAAAAAAATGTGAGGTGCCCCATAACAGTTGAGATGCCTTTTAATTATTTAAACTTTACAAATAGCTAACGACAAAAAATTAGATAATTGATATCCAACTAAGTTAATATAAAATATAAAATTATATATATTTTTATTTCTTAAAACATTCGAATATTTTTTTTATATTATATTTAACTTCTAACTTGTATCTACAACTCGAAACTTTTTGCTCCAATACTATGGACGGGATTGCTGTCAGAACAAGATGCTAAGCTATTTCTCATATTGACCGTATTAGGACCTCGGTATAATAGAAAATTGAAGATTCTGATAAGCCTTTACCAATTTGTATATTTTGTTACTATGTTGCCTTCATTTTTGAAGCTAATTTTATTAAGTTGTATCAATAAAAAAATATAAAAAATCTCACCTGATGCAAGAGTGCGGTTTCGAGTCTGCGTCTGCAACTATCTTATTAAAATAGTTTATAACGGATTAAATCTGTGATGTACAATCTCGATGATAAATAAACTTATGAAATGAGAAAAAAAAATGTAATTCATTTAAACACAAACGTAACATAATAAAAGAGCTATTCTGAGAATTTACAACATTAGCATTACGAGCTGCGGCCCTTTTGCATAAGTGTATCTTCATAATGCACCAGTTCTCCCACGGCTCGGAGCCCGTGAGAGCGGCGCGCGCCATTCAAGATCATCGCGGTATTACTTAGGTATTAAAATCAGTCGTTAACCTCCTCGCTCACATCAATAAACTCGCTAAGTAAAGTGCCCTGCTTCGGAGCTCTGCCCTGATAATTTTAGTCGTTCTATCGAAAATTAATCGCTCTGTCGTCGCTAGACGACAACTCCTTAATAACAATTAAGGAGTTGTCGACTTGGAAATGATAAGCGTTGGCATAGAAATTTGCTGATAATGAACAATTCTTTTGTTTATTCCTTTTTGTTTATTTATGCTATGTATATTGGTAATAATAAATATGTATATAGTTGAACAGTGTGAGCAATGAAATTAAGTAACAATTATTGAAATTTTAAAATTTTATCTTAAGTGCATTTTAGTTTGGCAACACTGGCCATGGTTACTGTTTTTATCTGCCTTTAATAATGTGGGTATTTACAAATAAGGTGACAAATAAAATGAAAGAAATTTTATTGAAATATTTTATTCGCCGTCATTGCATTTCAATTTAGCAATTTTTGCAAATTTAACCTTCCTCAGTACTGGTAGCCAGTAGCTTCGTCGAAAGCTTGTTGAGGTATGTTCTGGAAGTTGGAAGATTGTTTTGGGGCAAGATATTGACGGTTCAAGGCCGACGAGCCGAACGACGGAGTGTTATATTGTTGGTTTGACCCCGAAGAGCGTTGAGATGGAGCACCATACTGCTGAGACGGAGTATTGTATTGTTGAGATGGGGCTCCATACTGCTGAGATGGGGCACCATACTGCTGAGATGGGGTGTTGTATTGCTGAGATGGGGCACCATACTGTTGAGATGGAGCACCGTTCTGTTGAGATGGGGCACCGTACTGCTGGCTTGGAGCCGAGTATTGTTGACGAGGAGAAGAGTATTGTTGAGATGGTGTTCCGTATTGTTGACTAGGAGCCGAGTATTGTTGACGTCCACCGGGCGCATTGTACTGTTGCGACGGAGCGCCATATTGTTGGCTAGGGGCCGAATACTGTTGAGGTGTGCCGTATTGCTGAGACGGAGAAGAGTATTGTTGGCTGGGAGATGAATAGCGCTGAGATGGAGCGTTGTATTGTGATCCGAAACCGCGACCTAATAAATATAAAAAATAAAGGTTTGTACACATTGCTCTTTTAGAGGGCGCTATGGCGTTATAACGCTCAGCTTTGGGTTTATAAAGACATCATAAAATTTGAAATCACTTTTAAATTTTTACTTATAAAATCGCCGCCTATTTCCAAGAAAACTAGACAGAGACCATAGATTTTCATACGTTACGATCTTTGCATATTTCTTTTACTTTGTCAACCATTAATCATTTCGTACAAGTTCGCAATAAATATACTTACAGAAAAAGATTTTGATTGCTTGATATACATCAAAAACCAAATCACATTAATTATATCATTTTGTTATTAATTTAGAATCTATAGGTTAGTACTAAAACTTATTGTGCTTTATTATAATATGTTAAAGAGGTTATTTTTTTTTATGAAAAATTGATATTTATGAACATGATATCATCTTCGACCTATTTACCATATCTGTCTCCTTTATGATCTTAACCGAAGTTCTTGATGCAGACTTTTTATTTTAAGCGTATGAAAGCTCATTACATTCGAGCGATTCAAGTGTAATATTTAAACTTGTATTATCGTCTATATTTAAAGTTGTTTATAATAATATTTATTACAATAACTATAGTTTTTCTTTTTGAACCACTGTGTTTTTAATTATAACTAAGATATACACATGTCTGTATAAAATTTTAGCTTTCGATAACGGTAATTTGTTTGCAAAATTACTCGTTTGTAAGTAATAGGCACACATACGTACAAAAAAAGCAAGCTAAATAAAATTGTTAAAATTAATATGAACGGTTTGTACGTGTGTATTATTTATGTATGCTAAGCTCTCTTTCGCGAATTCCTTTCAAATTCACTGTAAACAAATATAAAATTTCAGACTTTAGAATTAAGCTCTAAACAATTATTTTAAATTTCAAACTCGTATTCAAAATGACTTTTTGATAAAAAAAAATCGTAAAAATTCCCACGACAAAACTATGTATATAAAATGATGACAAAAATATCCAAAAATTTGCAAAAATTTAATTTTATGGCGGGCCATTAGAAATGTTTTCCTATACATCGGTTCACATCGCAATTAATATTTACAAATTTACTGTGTCATCGCAATTTATTTATATGTGATACAACTATAAATTAACATTTTCGCGCTTTTTCCTTACTTTTGTAATTCTAGGTCAACTGAACGTACCCTATAAGGTTTGGTGTAGTGGCGAATGTGAAAATATATGGAAAAAAATTGCTGTATTTTTTGATTGCGTTGTCTTAGAAGCTCGATTTTTGTTACTCCTCCAAGGGTTTGTGAATCTAAGCATTTGAGATTAATTTCAATTTTATATCTGACTTCCTATAGAGTCTTGGTAGGCAGACGTACAATGACTTTATCCAAAAATAGTACCCTAAATAGTATTCTAAAGCTTTTAAATATGGTGAAAGAAAGACATGATTAATCTCATGCTCTCTGCAAAACCACATGACATTTTTGCTAAGATAATTTCGCTACAGTGAATATTATCACTAATGCGTCTTTCTAAAAGGAATTTTTGTATTTCATGTATATATAAAAACACCGATTTTCTTATATGATAAGAAATTTCTTTTTAAATTTAAATTATGGACAAAAATTTCACGTTGATTTGATGAATATGGTTGCGATTCGAACAACTTAACGTTTTATTCATAATGAATTATAAATTCTACGGAAAAAACTGTAACAATGTAGTTCTATTGCATTCTGAGTTGTCTTAGGCTACGTGGGTGCCCTTGGGCACACAGTGGCTGAATCCTTGGGGAAATAAAAACGTGGTCCTTTAACAAATTAAATGGAGGTCCTTTAACAAACTCAATCGAGGTCCTTTAGCAAACAGTCAGCGTCCTTAGCCACACGGAGCTGGGGTCCTCGGACACACAAAACTTTGGTCTTTGGGTACACAGATTTTGAAACCCTATTAAAAAACCAAATGATACGTCCATAAAAATAGAATTTGATTTTACTTGTAAGTTAAACGACATTGTGGGCATTTGGGGGCCCCGGGCCTGTTCGCCGCGTGCGCTTATGGAAAAGACGGAACTGATTGTATTCTAGAAGAATATCGATTTCAAGTGAAATATTTCTCTATTTTCGGATTTTCTTGAAATATTAGCAACCTGATTTAAATAACATCTAAATATTTTTTCATCATTTGCTAATACTACCCAAGAGATTCTTAGACTGACGCAAATAATAACAATTTGCTATAAATTTACAAGAGAATGCACTTATCTTTTTCTATAACTTTTAAAGAGCATACGAGTATGCGAGTCACCAGATAGTAGGTGATCACCGCCGCCCACGGACAACCGCAACCGTAAGAGAGTCGCTAGTATGTTGCCGGTCTTATAGAAAGGAATATACCGTTTTCGTGAATATCCCCTTGTAGTGGTTAGTTGACAATACCGCTGAAGGCAGATCATTTAAACGTAGTAGTCTACATAGACAGAGCTACAAAGTCATGTGATTGAACTTTCAGACATATGCAAAGAAATTTGCGCATTATAAAAGTGGTGATACGCGACTAGGATTAAAATCAGTTTACGGCGATGGGCGGTCTTTATTATTTGGACGATTTGCTCACATTTTTAATTCGATTAATTAATATTTTATTTTAAATTAAACTAGAATTCCATCTGTTTACATTATGATAGATATACCAATACCAAAACCACTATAAAATAAACTTTTGGAGAGTGAAGTAAGTATAATACAGAAATCGTACCACCGGACGGATAGTTTTATTATTTTTCCTGTTAGTGTCGACTTCGGAATATTAATAATTTATGATTTTCAAAATGAATACTATGAAAATTGAGCAGTCCTATGGTTCATAGTAAATTGAGGTTTGTTTTATATTCCAAATATTCCATTAATCTTACTTTAGCACAAAACCTTAAGTATGTACTTCCTCCCTAAGAAATTAGTTCTAGACTGGAATTTGTAACCGACCATATCATATTTTTGTTTATTACTTTCAAAATAATAATTTTGAATTTACTTTATGAAGCAACCATGCTCTTTATTCATAACAATTATAAATAAACGAGGAATCACAAAGTGAATTACACTGTATGTATGTATGTAACCTTGTTTTGGTTTTTGGGAAAAGTTACATTATCAAAAGAAAGATTATATGTCAATCAAAACTAACCGTTCGATCCAAAACCGTTAGATCCTTGGTTTGGAGGCAGATACTGGTTCGAAGTGGCACCAGGGAAGGAGCTGCCGGAATGGAACGAAGATCCGGATCCACTTCCGAAGGAGCCGGTTCTAGCGAGTTGCGATCCAGAACCGAACGAGCCGCCGGATCCATAGGAACCACCGGATCCGGAATTGCCGTTCGAGCCGAACTGACTTCCAGAACCTTGGCTGGGTGGCAGGTAAGATCGTTCCAAATGCTCTAGACGACCCGCGGCGCATAGGCCCAGAACAGAGGCGATGATCAACTGTAAATGCAAAATACATTTCATTCAAAATACATTCCCATCTTTACCTAGTTTATTGTCATTTTTTCCACGACTTACATTTAATAATTTTATTAAAATACCTGCAATACCCATAGATTGCAGGTATTTTATTTTTATTATATATTTATTTATAATCTGTTTATAAAAAAAATAAAAATTACATATTTCTAAATTATCTGAGTGTTCGGCATACATATAATAATACTCATTCAATAAAACAGTTTTTGATTAAATTTCAATTACACGAATGACTTGTTGATTTTGAATATTATTAAAATATTTATTTTAAATGAATAATAAAATGCTTACTTCAAAACTTTAAATTAAATTCTATTGACATATATATTTATATTCAATACCAGTTAATAGGACATTAGTTAAAATAAAAAATAAAATAATTCATATGAATTTAAATAAGTAACATTTTAAATATATCTCATATAAGAAGTTTAAAAGATATGATATTCGGATAAATTAAACCTATGGTCCAGTTCATAGTTTTAATTTATCCGAATTAAATTTATACATTATTTTTCAAAAACGATCGAATTTTTAAATGAAAATATTAAATTAGTTTACCAGTTTCATGGTGTCGGTACTATTTTACAATCGTTCCTAGAACAACCTTAGCAGGAGCCGCAAACTGAACTGTGCCGGTATTCACAAATACGGTCAGTTATATACCCCCGACCTAATCCCAGAGATGCGCGCACGCACAAATTGACGTAACGTTTTATGTTGGCCATAATGAACAAGCAATCCTAATCTTCATGTATGCATGTACACGAGTAATTAGTGATTTTTTTTTGTCTGCGTCTGAGCTACCGATGATCGTGATGACCTCGCGTATCAAAAAATCATGTTAATGAACGTCTGTCTGTATCACACGCCGGATCAAGGACCCCCCCATTGATTTATCGCGGCGGTTGACACGCCGTTCAGGGTTGCGAGGGTGAACGCAACAACGGCGATCAATCGGGATGGTTATTGTCCGACGGCCGTAATTTACAGATATAGATTGTGATGTTATTTCAGATTATGTCCGCCGGAGGTCGTAAGTGCAATATCGTTGGTATCGACGCACGATTAGCCGTGAAATTGATGAGCTTCGACGCAGGGCTCGCTAAACTTTGGCCGCGTGTAAAGTCAAAAGTTTTAGCACCGTCCCCGTACTTTGTTCTGATGAGCCATTTTTTTGGATACCGTATTACTCAACAACATGTAATAAAGAGTACAATTCATATATCAAGACACACCGGTGCGTTATTCTGCTGGGACGGATAGCTATACGCACACGAATATGTACAATGCGCTACACCTTGATTTGTCGCTATTCACGCCACTGATAAACCTTTGCACTGTTGGTAGGTATCTCCCGCGGACACAATAAATATAGATACCCAGCTGACGTGTCACACGCGTAGCCTAAGTTTCAGAGGTGCAGATTGGGGTGAAAGAAAACTCACTCACACATTCACTCACTGCGGGCTTTCGAAGCTAAAAACTGATACGTTAAGTGCACGCGTCGTGTATACGACTGTAGACTATTTGGCTGAAATATGAGGATCGGTGTAGCCATACATCATCCATTTGCAGCCTTCGCGATGCTGGATAAGTCGACACATGCAGCCGGATAGATGCATTCACGCTGCTAATGTGAGCAGTGCGTGTGTGTGTAGAATTTATACCGCAATGCGTAATATACAAGATTCTGTATTATGGAATACTATTTTAATCAAATGTCGTAAATATGCTCGAAAATACGCCACACTTGCTGACGGTGGTCTAGCATGGAACTAATAAGTCAACTGGTGAACTCAAAAAGATGGACATAAAGTTCTAATGTAGTTATTCATTCTCAATTTGATTATGTAGCGGTAATGAACAGAATAAAGGAATTATTATAATTTTCTAATTCTCGGAACTCCAAAAAGCTTTACTACGACTAATTTTGTGTTGTAATAACGTAGACTCAAAAAATCTTTTTACGTCAACTCTAAGTTATAAATAAGACGACGTGCCTTCTCTGCTAGATCCGACAGCGCGACGATGACGTGTCGATGTGCATGCACACTCTAGTTTCGAGTCATTCTATAACTAAATTACTATAGAACGTATTTCTTCGTAATATATCGATAATTTGTATATGTAGATTATCGGCGCGTTGTCATGACATCGATATCGATACGCAATGATAGTCGAGGTCAAATTGTTACATTTACGTGTGACACAGGAGAGGCGGGTTGATCCGCGAGATTGCATCGCGTGAACGACGTAAAGAAACCAACATGGTGAACAATTTTCACCGCATACATAATCTTCGTGGATGCGCGAAGTACTTGATATCACCCAAATAGCTTGGATGTTCTAACTTAGTGTATTATTTTTAGAGATGATCCCATTGATGTTTAAAGGAGAGAAGATGCAAAGACCAGCGCTCAAAAACGGCCACAGCACGTGTAAATTATATAAAAAAATAGGAATTCCATTAAAAAAAATGATCGTTACTTGTACTTTTTGCATTAAAATGGACTTTATGTTATAAAATTTCGGTTGAAATGTTAGACGATAAATAATGTTCTTTTCTTTCTTTTTTTTTGTCACTGTAAAGCGGTATCGTAGAATGTGAGACAGAGACAAAATTTTAGACTATGACCCATTTTTCGTCGTCTAAATAGTACGCAACTGTACATCTTCTCTTTTTATACATCTATGAGTGATACACGATGTGGATATTTATCCGCAATTATATGAATAAAACAAATAACTCTAAATTATATTGTTATTATGTTTAATATTGAAAATATCAATAAGTTCACTTTAACTATTCCAATTGGAATTGTACCGATGACTTGTACTATGACCGTACAAATATGTTTAGTTTTTAGTATCATTCGACTCAGTGAGGTTGTTAAATACTTTGAGGCGTATCGACCAATTTTGGGCGTTTTTTTTCTCATTGTGATGAAAGTAAATAATAGTTCCCTGCGATGTGTAATGTGTAAGTGTCATGGAAAAAACAATCGGACGAGTACAAAAAGACTAATAAATATGTCCATTATTAATATGTACCCTACCTTTAGTAAAAGTCATTAAAATGGTATGTTGATAAAATGCTCTTAATACTTTAAGAGAGAAATTATCTTATATATGCTATGACTTTTACTTCAATACATAATACATAACATATAATGTATTCGAGACTCCAAAATGAATGTACTGTTTACTTCTTCAGTATAGATTTATATATATATATATATATATATATATATATATATATATATATATATATATCCTGAGGTAGGAAAATTGAACGGGGTGCAAACTCGAGTGTTAAAAAAACGTTTCGGAGCTGACACGCACCACTATTTTAACTGACTCCGCTTCTCATGAATCGGAGAGGGTAGTAAAATTTATATATATATATATATATATATATATATATATATATATATCTAAACATTGATTATTGGAAATAAATACAAACAACTTTTCCTGCCGGAAGTTATTATATTCCCACGGCAAAATCTAAGGACGCCGAACGAAGCTCGTTAACTCGAATACGTGACTCTTATAAAGCCATTGTTAGCCTCATAAATTAAATTACTGGATGTATCTTGTATTTATATAGTTTTAATAACTATTTATTGTTAAAATTATCTCAAAATGTAAATATTTTATTCTTCAGAGTTACAATAAATTTTATACACAATACCAATAAAACAATCCACATTTTTAATCATCTCGAATTCGAAAATACTTCAATCTTCAATTACAATGCTAGGTTTGCAACCTCTGACTCTAAGAACGAACGTGTGCGAGAAAAGGTTTGAGATTATAGGTTTTGATTAATCAGACCATAACTATAAATATGTATCGAATTTTGAAAGGCACTTTAGTTTCATTTTTTTTTTGAATTTGAATTAATACTAATCAACATAATTAATAATTAATTTGATTTTTTGTCTCGGTAAGCAGTCTATAGCTTTTTATTACAGGAAAATTAAAATAATAAAACTATATTCATGCTCAAATATATTCCAGATCTAATCATATTGTTCATAATCATAACGTTTTATTGATTGTAATGACCTCCCAATTAAATGTAAAATATTTTATTTTTGGTCTACTGATTTCATTTGTTTGCAAAAAAGAGGTGCCTTTGGTTAGTAACTTGATGTACCTATCGCTGTGTACGTTACGTAATACATATAAGAGTTTATTATGCAATTGAAATAGAAAATTATTAACTGGATTAGTGTCAATTGTGTTTGTTTTTCTTTGCAAAAAAAAAAATTCACATAATTATATAAATCCTCAGAAGTAGTGACCTAGTGAGCTTTCATTGTCTTCGAACCAGAAGGAATCTCAATTTCATGAAGACTATATGATAGATGAAAAAAATGCACATTATTTTGCGGTTTTTTGGTGTTGAAGGAAGAAGGGCGAGATTTTTATTACATTGTTATTAAATTGCAAGAATTACAGAATCATCTCGCTGTCCTTATATCTGTCACAAAGCCTTTTCTTACAGAATATTTGCCGTATAGATTCAAAATTTCTAATTATGCAATTACCCAGACTTAGACCGAAACACACACCTCGGGACAAAAGGCGCATTTTCGACTTACAAGATTACTTTTTGGGGTTTAAGCGGAATGATAAAAAGATTTGTTTGATGTCATCTTTGTAGGGAGTTAAAAAAAAGGAATATAAATCCTGGACGAATTGTAATATTTTCTTGTGTCGTATTAAATAATCACTTTTTAATAATTCAATAAAAAAAAAGTGTATTACGAAAATAGCCACGGTTCAAATGCCTTTCATAGAGTGATATTGTCTAAGTTGACAAATATATGTGTTGATTTATTTTATGAAATACTAAGAAGCACATGTGTCTACTTAATTAAAAAAAAACGTAATTTTGGACACTAAGCGCTCTAATTCGAGTCTCAACTCTCAAGTGTTTTTATTAATAAATTTCATATGTGATAAGGTTTCTATTATTTGATTTTTGAAGTTATACTTCTTTTGGCACGTTTGGATGAGAGTGAATTTGTGAGCTGCGCGCGCACAAACGACATGATGAAGTTAGCCACAGAATAGAAATAATAAAAAAATATATTTTCAACACTGAATATAGTTACAATACTGAGTGTTCATACTATATAGTACATAGTACAGAGTGTTCATGCTATATATTACATAGTACTTATATTCATAACCCAGTTCTTACAAAATATAGTATTCATATGAATAATCAATTTTGAGTATTAATTTTCTATAATATTATTTTTGTACAATTTATTATATATATAAACATTATTTGTAAACTTTTAACATTGTGTTGTGAAAAATTGTGAAAATTTGAAGTGTTTTTAAATATTAGAGGTTAACCATGTAAGTATAATATATAGATATATTTCTAACGAACTTATTATTTTTCTAACAAATAATTGAATAATAAGTACACACACTCTTTTTTTAAATGTATTTGACTCATTCACATAATGAATAATGATTATATATTTGTACTGTATTGTTATATTGTTACGTTAATAAAACATTTTCAATTAAACAAAATCGTTTTGATTGATTTTAATATTTATTGTCGATTACTACTGCATTTGAGTTATTTTAAATATTATTCATACGCCAAAGAAGTATAACTTCTAACGCGTGTACATAAGTACACACACTCTTTTTTTTAATTTACCTGACTACAGCGTAGGAAAGGTAATTAATTAAACAGTCTGTATTGTATATGTATTTGGATGTTCGATAGCAGTTCATAAACTGCTAAATCTATTTTAACAAATAAGATATAATTTGTGTTGTCTTTAACATTAAGTTTTCTATATAAAAAAAGAATACAGATGGCGTAACGCAAAAATAAGATAAAGCAAAAAAAAAGTTACATATATTGTTTATATCAATGAGATGTATAGACACATATGCGTGGTTAAATTTGCGTATTTGATATAATAAAAAAACTGGCCAACAGCATGTCGGACCATGCCTATTACAGGGTTCTGAAACCTTTATTACAAAAAAATCCACTACACATGAAAAAAGTACGTTGTTACACTTTTTCCATGCTCCCCGCACAGAATAGTTTTACAGCACACTTTAGTCGCCTATAACTATAAAAACAAGTAGGTATGTCAAGTATTACTATTAAACTAGTATAACCTAAAGTGCATCTGAAAAAGAGCGTATCTTCATGACACTTACGTTCTTTTGTTGAGAAGCGCAGTTTTTCGGCAATTACTCAAAAACAGTATGTCTGACGAAGTTCAAAATAATTTGAGTTAAAAGTATTTATTAAGCTTCCTTATTAACCTTTGCTATTTTTTTCATATTTTCTGGATACACGGTTTAGAAAATAAAGGGGGGGGAAGCCAATTTCTGCAAATTTCGGAGTGATTATTTCCGAAATTGTTCACATAATCACAAAAATTGATTACAAACCTTAAAACGTTTTTAAAGAATTGTCGAAATATGTTCCACTCATTAATGTTTGCTGAAAAACATTTTTTTCATCTTCTGTTACATATATGTAGTGCCCCCTAGAAATATTTATTTTTGTTACTTAACCACTAAACTAAGTAGCGGCTTATACAAGCCACCTAAACTCAAAATTTTATCAATGTACGTCTTGTACTTTTTGAATAAAATGCCTGTGACATACGGACGGATGGACATGACAAAACTATAAAGGTTCCGTATTTGCTATTTTGTCGCGGAACCCTAAAAAGGCCGTATACCGTCGACGGAACTATTTAAACAGCGAGTGCTCCCGTTAAATATCATGGGATAAAAGTAAAAAAAGGAGTTATGACTACCCCTTGGCTGAGCCGTGACCGTGCACAACTTGCCAACGCAAGGGTGCAGCTTGGAACTGGTAGACTTGGGAGAGAGTATTTTTGCAGAAGGCCAGGTACATGCCGCATCGAGTGGAATGAGAACCCTCGAAAGATTGCTTGTCAGTAATTTAGATCCTCGTAAACTGTTAAGCAATTTTTACGACCATCATGCGCTAACTACGAAACTTATGTTCTGCAATAATTAAGATAAGTGTGGCAAGGGTTTTACTCCGTAATAAAGTTTATAAGGTCAGCCTGACTCATGGATGTCCCGCTTACCGTGAGTCTAGAATGATTATGTATATAGGTCACCACAGAGTGTCAATTATCAACAAACAAAGGTTAAATGACTGAAATTAGAGTATAATAAACATAAATAAAATGTATATAAAAAACTAGGTGTTTCCTTGATATGCTGGATACTAAATTTGTAAACCGGAGGCGGTGTTCAGATTGTAAACAAAAATATATGAATCATGAACAGCAAATTGTATAATGGATAAGTTGAACTGTGTAGAAAAATCTAATGACTTAAAAAGTTCCAAATTTCAGAGCAACCTTTTAAATAGTTCGCATTTTGTTCATGTACACATTTTCGTGGTAAAGAAACACCTCCCAGAATGCAGACGTGTAACAGCAGCTTGCGCTGTTGGGTTTCATCCAGTAAGTAAGAACTCCGATGGCGCACTCTCTCCTCCATCATCCTATTACTTTTTAAAAGGGCGGCAACGCACTAATGACTTCTTTGGGGACGCGCGTGTGACTTGAGGGTAGAAGTGACTTTTAGTAACTTACCCTCTAGTAACTTGCATGCTCATTAGCTTCTTAAAACGCTATGCATAAAAAATAAAATTGCGAATAAGACTCATATCTTGAGGGTTCCGTACAAACGTAATTACTTATGAAGGTATTTCATCTATCAAAAGTTTCAATGATTTTTGTCGGTTTTCGATACCAATACTGGTGAGATGATCGTCCCAGAAATCAGAAATTTATCCTTTTTTTTTTAATAAAAATTCGATTTTTTTTTTAAATGGACGAATTTTAAGAATTGAATTTTTATGTTACCCTAGAATCTTAATGTTTTTACAGCTTCAAGGGACCGCAGATATAAGTATTTGGTTAGCATTAACTCTATACCTACACGCTTGTTTGAGATAAAGCGTCTTAAAGACAAATGGATAAACAGCAGACAGAGACGAACCGTAAATTGATCCTGCAAAGGTTACATTTTATGTTATAGGTGCGGATCCTTAAAAATAATAATAAACATACATTTTTTGTAGCATAAAATAAGTAGAGGCATAAAAAAAATACGTTAGGTCTACAGAACTCTATGATTATGAATTCAATTCGACTTATACCATATTTTCAGTTAAGTACAAATCATTCCCTTAATTTCAAATCAGTAGTCTCCCGTATTGGATCTATTGGTAGATTGCCCATACGTGAGGTCGCGACCCGTATGGGAACCAGAGATAGTAATTAAATATAGTTTATTCAGTGTACCTCTAAGGAAACTGAGCTTTTACGTGTGGAGCGAGATTCTCCCTCTGTATTATCTGAAAGTTTTCGACTGTATTTTGCTTACAGTACATCATAAAACATCCAAAATCACCCAATTGTAAGGAGTATAACTAAATTAGTCATAATAGACTACTAATACTCAATTTTAATATCTTAATAATATTAATAACGATGTGATAGCAAAAGAGTTACATTGATCAAGTAGTGTTCCTTCCGAATCAGAAACTACCAAGTTCGACTGTGACTATAGACAAATGGAACGATGAGTGGAAAGTGTCATATTGAATAGTAATGTAGAAATATTTATTATAAATTCTACCTTTCAATTTAATCTTCTTTCACGAAACATAAGCAAATTATATCTAATGATTAAGCAACGAACTTTCGCCAACGGCTCTGCCCGTATAGACAAAATGAATTCTTACACCTTTTATAATAAACGATCACGCTATCAACCATAACCTCGATTCTGCTCTTAATTCTGATTCCAATATTCATACAAATCCCGGTGCCGCTTTTGATTCAATTCTAATGAGATCTCCCAGAGGAACCCATACTGTTACACCGAAAACACGTAATATCGCTATTTTTTATTATCAAATTACCTTCTTAATAGTCTTGATTCAGATTCCGGTCTCGTTGGCTATTCTAATCTCAAAGAAAAGTTAAAATTTACCCTCCCTTATTCCCTATGAATAATCAAATCGCATGAGTAAAGAATTCGTACTACATTCAGCAAGCGATCCTGGGAGCAAAAGCTGCTATCTTTTTAAATTATAGCTTTTCTTAACGGAAGCGAACCCAACGAGCAAACGCTGATATGTTTCTCTAATATATTATAGGTTTTGTGGTATCATAATACATAGACTACAATATTGTAGAGTTTCACCAAAATCCGGTTAGCAGTTTTTGCATGAATGAGTAACAAACATCCATCCACTCTGATGAACTTTTGCGTTTATAATATTAGAAGGATTTTTAACCGATATTTTAATACAGAGTTTAGGTGAGAGTTAAGCGAACACGTACACAGTTTTGCATTTATGCAACCCTTAAAACGTCGCACGGCTGCTTAAATGTCTTTTCTAAGAAGAAGGGCACGAAGTAATATCACTCATACGTAGTGAAGCTTTTACGTCCTTCAAGCTCGTTTATCAAAACGATGGAGCACACGCAAGATCTACATATCACGTGTCTCATAGTCGGCGACAGTCTTTATCTATGCGTGTGCGCAATGCCATCACGTATGTATAGCTCTGGCGATGGTGAATTGTGATAGCTCTTGTTATGCTGAGCTCGTTATGATACATAGAAGTGGAATAGTTTATTCCTCCGTAGCCCACTAGGTATGTTACGTGTCTCGGTGTCTGTTCCGGTATTTATACTAATTTCGATCTCGGTTTAAGTCTGAATCTAATATCCGATTCAGTTTCAAATTTCTTGCTCGTTGCTCTTGAAGAACGAACTGTCTTGCGAACGTGTGGCGTATTCATAAAAGGTAATTATACGTTTCGACTGTTGTATAATTACCTTTAAAATAGAGATCTATTCATTCGAATTCTTAAATACATATTCCAATTCTGTCACAGTCAAATGAAGTTTTAACATTTATTGGCCGTTCTCTGAGATAGATTTAAATGATACACCATGTGATCGGCTTTTGCGTTGGTTGTAATTTTTTGAAAACACATCCTGTATTTGCACAAAATTTCAAGATTCCAAATATGCTTATCGAAATTAATCTATTAATACTCTTATAATTCACACAAATTATAAAACTAGCACAGTATTTTAGTATCTTTTGATATTCTTTTTTTATAACTATGATCCTTCTTCGTTTTTCAAATCGCCGATTGTGTCACGTGACTTATAACATTCGACACGTATAATGCTGATCTAACTATAATAATTAACGTTAACGATCGATTTTTTATTCAAGTTTTGTTTTTTTCTTTTACAAAATCAACGTAAAAACCGATATGTATTACAAGAAATCCGCTTTATGTCTAAACTCCATTAATTTTTTTCGTCCATTGTACAAAAAAAAAAAACGATGACTCGTTCCTTATATCACACCTCCGATTTTAACCTGTTACTAATGTCGTCACGTACCTACCTGCCCTAACGACCAGCTCCGGTTTAAAGCACACTTCAGGCCCACTCTGTCATACAATAATATACAAGCGAGCAGACACAACTTTGCATCGGTGATCGGCTTGTTTAGGCTATTTCTTGCCTGTAAGGTGTATGCGATAAAACCTAAAAATACATAAATGAGATGGCAAACAATAGAAATGTTCTAATTATAATTTGTAAAAATACAAATAAGAGCTAATAAAAGTACATGCGAATGTGATTTTAATGAAGGATAGTGTTCGTCTGTATTCATTTATTTCTATGATAGTAACGATTTACTAGCGCAAAAAACCTTTTATAATTCTTGAATCAATAGATCCGACATAAAATTGTTACAAAACAAATAAGATACCTAAAATCCTTGAGGGCGTCCAGAAAACGTCACAATTCCCTAAAAGAAAAAAAAAACCTTAAAGCCACTGACTTCATTCGAGAAAATAAATCACATTAAAAAGGTTTACGGAGCATAAAAAAGTTTAATAAGAGACTTGTAATGAACAAAATATGTTATGCAATGAAGTGAAACAAATTTAAACACTATGTATTATTCTTCGGTGGACATGCATATTTTGTACAGCTTTCGAAACATAGTATAGGTTATTCCATTTTAGTCAGATAAATCGATAAGCCCTAAGGTAAAAAAACTGTTTGAAATGTGGAATCTGACTGATCAAAACGATACTCATTAAAATACACGAAATAATTTTGAAATTCGTAGGTAGTGTTCAGAAAGAATATGTTATTTTAATAAGGTTCTATTTTAAAATTACGTAGGTCATTCCATAAACCTCATTCGCTGTGATCGACGTCTGCTTTCTTAACGACCCGTGAACTTCGGTCCCGTTCACGCTCCGATGCTGGACGGATGTGTCGCGGCGCACGTCTCGCTTGTTCCTACGTATGCCTCGGTCAGCCAAGGGCGTTAAAAGGCAGTTATAGTTTAACGATGCTGAAGACATCACAATCGAACCGGCAAATCGGTTAAAGGATGTCGGACAAAATCACCAGATCCTTCAAAGTAATGTGAAGCTACCAATATACTTTGAGTCACCTTAACTGAAAAGACCCGTATTTCATATAATGCTTATACAAATATGAAATCGGTTAAAGCTGTATTACGTAGAAAGTAAATTATAAACTCTATCCAGTAAGACTTCTAATATAAAGGGATGAATAATTTCTATTTATTTAAAGTTTTTATTAATATACGTTTATTGTGCAACAAGTAAGTCATATTTTGTTGTATTTAACTGTTAAAATATATATATTTATGCAGGGTTCTTATAATCGTTAATATTTTGCTCTGGCTTATCCATCGATTCATAAAAACGTATCTACACATCTATGGGCTTATCAATAAAAAGATAAAACGAAAAAAAATCTTAGAAAAAATAAAAAATCGTATTATCATTATTACACTTTTTTTTATTTAGGTTATATTATTTTTACTTTTATGAATGTATAAATAAAAATTCATTAAGGTAAATATAAAGAGTTTGAATTTAAGGAGTTTTCATCAAATCGCACTGATGTTTTACTGCCCTGATATCATCGAAACAAATTAACGAATTCCCTGTGAAGGATTGAAGAGCATACTTCGAGCTTTCAATTTGTTTCCCGCATTTGTTCTCCTTTAGCTGTATCACTTTTATAGCATCAGATCAGTAAGTTAATTGAGATACACCAGCAAAACAATCCCAAATTCGAAGAGATCAAATTTCGTCATTTTCAATATTCTGTGACCACCTTCCATTTTCACCACGATATCGACCTATTGCCACTGCTTTTCTTACGTATTTGTCAATGTACATCAGGAAGTAGGTTTAAAGGGGTTTGTAATCTTTTTACCATTATACAGGTCTCCTTATCTGCATCATTGAGTTATCTCATTGCGGAGTTCCGGTACCAAACTTCCATCTTCATCATTGGAATCTGAAAGCCAATCATGGTGAATGTGCATCTCAAGACAATTCCAACAAGTTCAAATACGACTAGGATATGCTATTCCGTTATGGAGTTCATGTACCTACTTTCTAGCTCCATCAGTACAGTTATACCATATTATGGCATTGTCGTCGGTCCTCAATAAGTGTGCAAAAGTTTGGTTGAATCTAATGTTTTAAAGTCGTTCAAAATTGAGTGTGAGAATAGCATTTTTCATGATGAAAAAGTTCGAATTCTAAATCGATTCCAGAATCGAAATCGATTTTTGCGTTTAGGTAATAAGGCTGACGATAGATCCAGTCGCGTTCAAATAGTTCTTTGAAATACCTTCTAACGTCAGGAGCATAATGACACAAAGCGCCATTGTTTTTAAATATATTGTTTTGGCGCGTTTCTAAATCGTAACCTTCTAATAATACGTTGAGGTTTTCCCTTCAAGAACACCAGACAAGTGCGAATAGAATTTGCACCCTGAGAGTTCTGTAAAGACATAATTATGTATGAAGATATTCCATAAAACCGTGGACCTTGACGATTTTTGACTGTTTTTGATGCCGATACTGGTGAGATATCAGTGAACCAGGTTACGGCAAAGTACCCTATACGTTTTGATTTATTAGAGAGAGTCAAAATATATGGCAAAAATGGTTACAGCCTTGATTTTCCTTACTGCTGCGTAAGACCGTACATCTAAGTATTTCGTATTAATTTCATTAAGAGACCTCTACGTATTCGCGAGCAATGTCCATAGTCCGTGTCTAGACCCTTCTAGATAGACAGACGGACAACGATATCATCCCATAAGGGTTCCTTTTGAGGTTCGCAACCATAAAAATGCAAATAAATTTCACCGTTCATTGTGGCCGGAATTTCAATGGGCCAATCAGAGAAAGATAGACGGACAACGGAGACTTAGTATTAGGGTCTCGTTTACACTCTGTACGTACGGAACCCTAAAAATGATCAAGGAAAAAATCGTTGATAATCAACGAATATTTATGTGAGGGTGACTTTTTCTTAGGATACCCTGTACTTTGTACTTCCTCCCCCATCGAGCCAGTACTTTCTGCAACATTCTGTATTACATAAAAATTTAAGGAGTAATTATAAACAACTAAAATTGAAATGTATATTAAAAAAATTGGTAATGATACACAATTAGATTACGTTTATATCCAAAACTTACATAAAATCTCGTCGTCTTGTATAATAAGATTTGGTTTACTGCTTACAGTCTAGATATTAAAATAAAAGATAAATATTTTATATGTCATACAAAAAATTACTTTAACTTTATCATTGAGAAAACTCCCAAATCAGAACTGTTGAAGAAATTTAGCAAAAACGTTTAGTAAAAAGCTAAAGAAACCGTTTCCGATATCTGACTTTCTGTTGTTGACTTGAATTTGTCCACTTCTTTCACAGCAACCCAGAGAAGATTGGCGGCAGCCAATGACGTCACGGCTAAGGGGCCAATCGACCGACCTACGACTTGACGTGTCCTTGAGGTACGAACTACAATCTTTCAACTTGATCCAATTCATTGATGAATTCTCTGTGGTCAATTTAGAATTCTATTTTGTCTATACGGCAACACCCTTCACGACTTGGCCACCGATGCTTGTCGACAAATAAAGGAGTATAATAATAAAGAGAGATGACTCCTAGTTATAAAGTGTATACTTTTTATTATCATTTGAAAACAGACATCAAGGAAAACATTTGTTTTATTCGTTTCTTTTATGTCCCAGATGCTATTGTAAAGGGATGCTGAATAACAACCTATTCTTATTATGTGATTGCACGTGTTGTCTAAATTGTCATCAATTAATTAATCGCCAGTTATGTTAAATAGAAAACTGACTCTTGTTTAGGTGTTCGATATCTATCAACCCTTTCGAATCAATATGGATCTTGTCGAATGAGGACTCGTAGTGGAAGGGCAGATTCGAGGATCAGCGGTGGGTTGCATGCTGCACTTTATCTAATACTGAATATCAACGAAATAACGCCGTATACAATAGAATATTGGGACTAAAAAGCTTACGCGCATTTGGAACTATGTTCACATCCGGTAGTTCGTTGAGGTCTCATTTCCAAAGATGTACCAATACAGGAATCGAACCGGAAACCTTGGCCGGGGTCGAGTAATTGAAGTAACACTGACGCCATCGCTTGCTCCGGCGCAGCTTCCTTAAGTGATTTCGTGAGTGTTCAATAATAAATCATAACATATTAATTGAAAAATTTAATTCCCTCTCAATTAACCGACCGCGTGATGTGTCTAGTGCGGTATTAATAAAAGAAATATTCATTAAATTGCCAGTTAATTCAATACGTGCAATTAGATTTTGTAATTCATATCTATCTAGACCGAAAGGAAGCTCAAATTTTAATTGCCCAATTATAACTTGCTCAAGATTTTATCGTGCTGAAGACTCTCTGATATTTTATAGCAAATTGCAATTTTTTGGGCATACTTTAATTTCAGGGTAAAACAGAAATTTGTTTTGATAATTAGTATTTCGAATTATTTTGAATATTTTTGACAATATTGGAAGTAGTTATGTGTTCTTAAATTATATAGGACATATTTTTGTATAATTTTATCTCAAAAGATAAAATAAATCGATTAACTCTGCTAATGATTTCATAATCCATTCAATAATTATTACTTTGAAATATATGCATTTTTAAATAAATTTATTTATTTTTAAAAATCATGAGTGTTCGTCTTGTATGTTTTATGAATCTCACTGTCAGGCTGAGGCTTAACTTACCAAAATATCATCTTGTTTCAGAGCTTTAGTCGTGCACGTGGGGGGGTCTTTAGGGTTAGCGACCCCCCCACGTGCTTTTGGTGACAGAGGGGGTCCTCTGCCACCAAAAGCACGACAATTCTCGGGCCTGCTTATCGTGCTTTATGTACTTTGCCTGAAGTTATCTGTATGTGTAAAATGAAGGTTTTTATGTGCATGTATAATATGTATATATATTTTTCCATGGAGAAGATTTTTGTTCTATCCGCTTTATTTCAACTCCCCTACAGCCCACTGCAGCATATCAAATTCTATACCGTTCAACCGATCATCATAAAAATTGGCATGTGTATATTTTTTTTTTGTATATAATTTGTTTGGGTCATTTTTCGTTGTTGTAACTCTGCACCAGATGGCGCTGCAGTATATGAACTTTTATACCATTTAACCAATCATCACGAAAATTGACATGTATGTGTAATTTTTTGTGGAGAACGTTTTTCACTATCCACTTTGCTTTAATTTGACACTAAGTGGCGCTGTAGCCTACACATTTCTATGCCGTTCAATCGATCACTATGAAAATTGGTATACTACGATATTTAAACATGGACAATATATTTACCGTTATCACAGCTGCAAAGCCATAATATTTTTACGATTTTTCATGATCGTTTTATAAAACAAAAACAGAACCGTGATCAGAATGGATAATGAGAGAAATTGACATCGAAACAGGACTGGCATCAGCATCGAGAAAGGGATAACAATCGGAACCTTGATTTCATGATAAGGCGATATAAATGTTAAAGTTATTCCTTTTATAGCTACGCGAGCGGAGCCGCATGTAAAAACTAGTATATATGTAAATAAAAATCAATTGTCGTATTTAATATATGTAACAGCATCACTTAGAACGTTTAGACCGATTTGGCTGATTCCTTTTTTGTTGTATTAGTAATTGTCAGGACAAGGTTTCGTATGAAAATAAATAACCGTTTCACTAACTGTCTGTTTTTCTGTTTGTCCGGTGTATCATGAGAATGGCTGAACCGATCACGATTAGACATTCACTACAATGCAAAAAGGCTTACTATGCTACATTTAGGGTAATTCTTATTCCTATATAAAGTGGAAAAAACCCACAAAATTGAGATATTTTATCAAAATTTAATCAAAGGTAGATCCGCAATTGGGATTAGATCGAGACGAAATTAAGAACAAGGAGCGGAGCTTGTTTCTTTTATATTACGTAAAGAAAGCATTTGATTTAGCCATCCTATCTCTTTTCAAAATACCATTTTGTATGTACATTCCAAATATCACTCTCCATTTCTCATTATCAAGCATTTTTAATTTTCGCTTTTGAACTTGTCAATTTTTTTTATTTACGGGCAATATGGCGAATTAACATCCACTCATTACACGTACTATCGCTTTTTAACACGCTTTCTTTAGCTTGATATGTATGTATATTTGTTTCTTTTTTGTATGTGACGGAATCTTTAAACGAGATTTTCATCCCCTTTTAAACATTGGATTAATTTGAAACTTGCATGCGCGTGCTAAGACATGCGAATGACATATGTTCATTTATATTCGAGGATATGGTAGTGTATTGCGCCAAGTACACGTATAAAAGAAATTTTTGGAGAGAGAACCTGAAGAAGGTCTATAACATCCGAGGGAGATAGGAGGCGCACAAATTGCCCACTTCCATCACAGGGAGGTAATTACAACTTCAATAAATCATCGATTGAAAAATTAAAATTCAGGCACTAATGGTAAATTGAATTAAAAAGTGAAAAATAAATAATGATTTAAAAAAAAAGCTAAAAACGCGCTTGTGTAGATGCGATTAACAAAAAAATATATTTTATAGTAAAAAAGCGTGGGGTGCTTTTTAAGATTCTTTCAAAATGACTATGCTTTTATCAATATCTGTCTATAAAAGATTTACAACCATTTATATCAAACAATCCACGCTTTTTTACAATAAAATACATATTTTTATTAATCACTCTATTCCCAATTTAAATTTCTTGAAAATTATTTCCCATCTTTTGTTGTTGTGAATTGTTATAAGTAGGAAGTGGGGGCTGGGTGGCAGCTAGAGAACTGGCAGCTCAGTGCTCCTTCGAATCAATAGATATTGGGTTCGATTTTCACCATAACCAAATCGACCGAACAGTTTTTAAGTCAAATTAAAGCCACACGTGTCTCCGTGTCTCGGAGAGCACGTTAAGTCTTCATTCGCGGACGTTGTCACGGTATAAAAACAGCCTGGATAAAAAAATCCTGAATAAAAACTGCCTGGATAAAAACAGCCTGTATGAAAACAGGAAATCCCCACGAAGAATGTGAGGGGCTTGCCTGCTTTTAGCCTCCACATCTTTTTCAAAGAAAAAAAAAGGAAAATTAAATAATGCTATTACATTTGCGTTAACCTCAAATTTCCGTGATTCGTAAGCGATTTACTGCAACCCCGAACCCTAATTCTAGATTTAAAATCGCGCCCGCCCAATTGGAAATCGAACCTAATAAATACCTCTCACCGATCAAGGAAGATTATATCCATTGTACACAGAATAAGTTCAATAGTATAATATTTTATCAAAACACGATAAAACCTGTTAAAAAATTAGTAAATTTATTACAAATAATAGAATATAAATCTATTTATAGGAATATTATATATTCATGGCAATATATTTATTTTAATCGATATCTTACACTCGACTTCCAATAGACGTCTAGTGTCTGAAGTAAAAAGTAAAACATTAATTCCTTGTCGCGGCTGTTTTAAAGCTAAACGGTTAAAAAAAAATTCAGAACACAAATCGATGCTTCTAAAGATTTGTGTTGTAAAGATTCCAAAATGGCTGCCCAGAGTATCGATTAAGGCATTAATATTCTGTCTAAAATGTTATGTGCGGCGTATTGGAATACGAATTAGCCTGTCGATATGGCGTTATAAAGGCAAGAATAACTTACTAGCCAAGCTTTAACCGTTGTAGTCATGCCATCTGATAACAGATGGCGTAACATGTACTCTACCAACATTAGACTTTTTTAAATTGTAAATTTTCCGTACAGAATAATCTTTTTACTATTTTTAAATTTAAATAATTACATCTCCACCTACTCTAGAAGAATTTAATTACTGGTACTTTAATTCAATAAGTACTGGTACTAATACTGTAATTTTTAAATATAAAGTTTATCATCTTCAATAACGCGATTAATTTTAAGTCAGTGTATTAAATATTTTCAATTGTTTCTTGATTTCAGACGTTTTATTTCCACTGCTGTTACCCCAAACCTCTTTCCTAGATTTACCGTAAAACATATCCTGGATCACATGTAACCAAGGACAGTTCAGGATCTTCACCGATACGTCAATTCACATAATAGGATGAACCATCTCAAGCTGTGACGTGTGATGAAATTCCTAATCACCATCCGAAACCTTTGTGGCCCAGTTCTACCAGCGATATGACCTGGCCACATCCGTTTGAAATTGCCAATATCCTTAATTCGATACTCTGATTCTCCTACAGATTTCTGGAACAACACCAGAGTTCTACGTTTGATCCCCCTATCAAAATTGGACTTGTCTCGTCGACTAATCTATTTGAAGTACATGTAATCATCGACGACCATTTCGTTCATAGAATTGTCATTTAACCATATGGGATAAAGTACGGACGCCAAAATAAATACTTTATGCAATTTTCTTCTTTGTCATAATTATTTCAAACCCACTTCTTAAAAATCCTTATTTGAGTTCTAGGGCATATCACCGAGGTTGTTCAATTGTCTTGTCATTATGATCATGTGTTATTAAAAAATCGCTAACGAATGATTAAAATCGAAACTTGGTTGTTTCACTTTTGAGTTGAAGAGTCTTGCAAACGTAACTTCTCCTTGCTAATAGAAGGAAATTCTATACTCAGATTAACTTATTTCCTTTGTTTTATGAACAAATAGGCAATGTTACTATGATCTCCGACATGACGCCTCTGAAGGGAGTGTTATGCTGGCCAGGTTTCGATATTATCGAAAGTTTTTTTTATAGTTATTTACATTTTTGCACACATTAAATACAGTTTTATTTTTAAGTAAATTATAGTTGCACGAACAAATACTTGTTCATTATAATCGTAGGTGATCAAATGCAATTTATAAGATTTTTTTTCGTATTTTCACATGAGTTAAATTGAGGTTTTGCTTTTTCATAAAATTGTGTCGATTCTTCGAGTTCCTGTTAAATGGTGTAAAATTCAGACTGGTCAGTGTATCAGACTGGTCAGTGCCTCACCAGACAGCGCTAACCTATTTTATTCAACTATAAACTCGATTGTCCTTTCTTGTATTGGCTTTAAAATAACTAAGGTAGATTTATCGTACAAGAAGAAACTAGGAAAGGTGACGAAAGTTAAAAATATCTTCTAGATGTATTTCCATTTATTACAAAATTTGTGTTTTACATAGAAGTTTTTTCAAATGTTTCAAACGTCATTAAATGTTAGAAATAATGAAACAATACAAAATAAAATTAAATAGTAAAACACAAAAACAAAGCTTTATAAAACAATTGTATTTAGATAAGATTTAAAAGAAATCGCCGATCGGGCAAGTCACGCGCACTCAGCGCCCCCGTGTGCCGTTGGGCCGCGTTCAATGAAACTCTCACAGCCCTCGGGCACAAACTACTGATTTTGTGCCGCGGGCTAACAGCTTAACTGATACGGTCATGTCTTCAGGAGGGTTTTTCAGCGGGTTTCAGCGCCCCACTGCCCGCGCGGATGGCCGTGCGGGCGTGCCTTATGCATTCTTACCTCTTCCTCGCCGCAACAGCGGCAAAAAAAAAATTCAAATTTGTCACTGAGACTTATTTTGACAATATTTACACAAATATCGCAATTTACCGGAAACGCATCATCACTAATTAATAATTTATAAGTTAGTCGTTATCCGCGTTCGTTTAGTTGTTTGTACGCTTGGTTCTATAACAGTTATAGACTACTTGATGGAGTTTGTTATGGTTTTTTACTATCATTTAGAGATTTTTTCCAGTAAGTTAATATACATAATATAAATTGCTTCTATCCATAAATTCGCTAATATTCTAGCTAATAGTCTAGGCACATAATGTTTCGTTATCAACATAAACAGTATAACACCTGTTTGTTTGATCAGGTAAAAAATTTTAAATAATATGAAGTGAATAAAAATATTGCATCAAAACATCGTTTAAATTATTAATATGATTTGGCTTCAATATGAAATTAAGTGGAGTTAATATTGCGGAGAAATAATATAGTTATTTAATTATTATAATGCTTCATACAGTTTATAACTTAGCATACTTAATTATAGTAATGCGAGAGACAATTTATATAAACTAAATTAACAATTTAAAAATGCAGATCTCTTAAAATATCACAGTAGCTGATTTATAGTTTATATTTCTTCTGCTAACAGAAGAGAATTAAAGAAGAAGTGAAGACAAAATCCCTGTATAGTGTTTGTGAAGTGTCTTTGAAATATCGATATAAGAACAGTTATGTCAGAGCGTGAAAGAAAGAAGATGTAGTGGCTAGGATATGAAAAGATATATTGATTGCGTTGGTTTGGCCATTTGGAAATGTGAATTTTTCTGGAATTTACAAAGCAATAATGTGATGAAAAGGTCGAAAAGAACGCCTTCATGAAACATATAGACCACATCGAAGCATGTTATAGAAAGACCAAGTTTTATGCACCCGAAATACCCGAGCTTCCATAAACGATTGATGGATGTCAGTGCAGCAAGAGATACATGTAATGATTGTACCGTGTGGAGATCTGTGGTATATGCGCAACCCTATGGAGGATAGCCATGAGCTTATACACAAAAATAGATTTAGGAACTAGTATGCGAATATTATAAAGAGCATATTTTAATATTTGGAAGAACAGAACTAATTATATTAAGTATATTTATATGATCCATAATGCTCCTTTTAAAAAAAAAATTGAGGAATGTACCGTGCTTAAATGCCTATTGTCATCAACGACTGCGTTAATTAAGGAAGTTCCATAAATATTATCTTGTTGTTGATGATTACACTTTTTGCTTTTGAGTCTGAATTTAAATTTGTATTACAATTGTTTTTCTGTCCACTTTTTTAAATGATAAGATATATAATAATACAATTTGTTGCTAAGGGTTATTTATGTGAAATAAAATGAAATGTATTGCATTAATAATATTTATTCGTTGTATAATTTCATATTTACATTGCTTACAAACTAGTGTCGCATTTTTTTCGATTTTTTTTCATTCATTTTAGTATCGTTAATAACTAGTTACTGTCCATTTTGTGACATACTTTACGTCATAGTCCCTAATTATAATAAATTCGTGTGAATTCTTCAGCGTGCAGAAGATTTGTTAGTAAATGAGATCATTAACAAACCAAAAAAAGAGTAATGAAGTAAAAAAAGAAGAACACCGCATAGACAATAGTGCCGGATAGAATAAATACAGTAAATAATGGAGTTTCAATAGATTATAATGGATCTGTTCTAAAAACAATGATTGAAAAAAATCCTTTTAAAATATATCACAATCGCTTAGTAATGGTAACCAGTTTGGGAGTTGAAGTTGCCACTTCCTCTCGCGGGTCCGGCCGACGGCGCCAGGTACTGCCTCGACGTCGCTCCACCGAAGGAGGATTGTTTCTGGAAGCCCGAGGAGCCACCCTGGAAGCCCGAGGAGCCACCCTGGAAGCCGGACGATCCTTGGAATCCAGAAGAACCGCCTTGGTATCCCCCGGATCCTTGTCCTCCGAAACTTGGAGCTCCGTATTGCGAGGAAGGACGGTTGTATGCTCCTGCGCCGGCACCGGCGCCGCCGCCTTCACCGTGGTATGAACCTGAAAATGTGAAAATATTTGTATGTCATAAACAGCATATTTAAATATTTTATTAGCTATATAATATCACCAGAAATAGGTAGCAATATAATGTATATATAAACCAAATATAATGTAAAATAAAACGATATTTTATTTTACATTCTATTTGTTATATTAAATAGACATATATTTCCTATTACATAAATAATTTTTTACAAAATTCTCGGTTAACTCGAGAGAAAAATGTAACACGGGATTATATAAAACCACATCTTAAGTCACAATCTGTCAGAATTTAATTTTCAAATATAATTGGCATAAAATAAAGGAAAAACCTTAACAAAAGTTTGGCTGGAAATTAAAAAAAAAAGAGTTTGTACAACACAGAGAACAGTGATTATATTGGTTAGGAAAAAAAATTAATATTTGACTGTCGAATTATTTCCTTGTTCTTATTCATGTCAAAAATGATCAAATCGCTCTCGAGTGTTTGCACAACGATCTAGAAGACAAACAATCGAAAAAAACAACAAATCATCAAACCGCATTCCGACCTTTATTATAGTTGCGTGTGTTCTTTTTTTTGTACAAACGACATCATGAAGACCGCATAATGCATGTTGCACACGATTTTCAATTGCAAAACAAAAGCGTTTCGTAAGTGCCCAGCACGCACTTGTTGTGATGGCGCGGCTGTCGATCTTTTTGTTCGCGATCCTTTCGAATGATCTATAGATCGCATTGTTCGTGTACGGATTATGATTTCTCGCCGCGTCGTCGATCGGTGATGCTTCATTCTATTGCGAAGGGCCTTTGGCTGGAGTTGATTCTAAAATTAATTTCACGCTTTGTATGCGATTCAATTCGCTTCTCGATCGCTATTAATTTATGAGTAAATAAAAGTATTGAAGGTTTTAATATTATTCGACTAACTAAAATGTTGAATCAATTTGTTGGATTATTTTTTCGTTCAAAATTGCTATGTCAGCTTTGAATGACTAAAAAAATAGTCTCAAGTATCAAGGTAGTGAAGGTAATGAAGCCTTCTTCATCGCTTTAGAGCTTTTCAAGGTTTCGTACGCCCACGCTCTTTGTTCATTCCCATCGAAATTATAGATTTATTGTTACGGACTCCTAATATAGGCGAGCGATTGGAAATCCTTTCGAATGATCTATAGATCCGATTGCATTACACGGATTTGACTTTTGACCTGTGACGGTGTCGAAGGCGCGTCGACGACAATTAAATTTCGTTTTCCGTTCACTCCCGATTGTGAATATTTGAGAGTGCATTAGTTTCTTATATTTCTTATTTACTTTTTTTTCTGATTCGTTCAACTACATCACTTGAATATGATGACGTTTGATGAAATAAGGAAATTAAATAACTTTTGTAGAAAAAAACTAGAGCATTAAGTTTTGCAAAGTCGGCGCTGAAAGGATTTGGGGGTCAATCCTAAGGTCATATCTTAATGTATGACAAGTGTTCCGCTTGATAACCGCACGAGACCGTTTTGGGTAATCTACGTGCATTAGCGCGTAATAGAACTTCCTTATTGCTAATGTTTTTTTCAAAATTTTAAAGAGGTATAAAAAAAAGTTCAGTCTAATTATGTAACCGTGTGCCAACAATTTCAACCTTGCTGATGAATTATTGCACTTTATACACCGCTTAGAAAAGATTTTCGTGTATAAGCATTTTGTATTTACGAGTTTGTTTCTAATAAGTGGAACGTTTCTTGTAAGACATTTTGATTTAAAAAATTGCATAAATCGACTTAAACACTCATAGTATATAAATTTGGTAATTAGCAGATATCCATTTTGTAAAACGCCTCGGAAAGAAAATTGAATAAAATCAAAACATTTGAAGTCATTTGATTTTATTAACCTACCCGACAATTTGAAATCTCGACTTATAGACTCACTAAGAAATAAGAACGATTTTAAACCTCGCTTATTATTTATCTACGTGAGATAGACAATTAGAAATAAATGTGTTTCGAGTTGCCACAGTTGCATACATAAGATTAGGTAATTTCCTTTAAAGAAACAATTTATCAGATCAGAACCGCTGATCCATCGCCGATGGTTGCCACCTCTGCTAGAATGGCCCGATCTAATCTATGTGTATCTTTTCTCATGGTTGCCAAAGAACCGCTGAGAATTGAGTCGGTGGGTAGCATTGAGTGGCCTCAATGCTAATAATCTGTTTCTGGTTTATATATTGGTTAATTTTCTGCGTGTTTTTTTAATAAATTTTTATTTGTTGTAAGATATTTTAATTTCCAGATTTGCTAAAATATTACAGTTCGAATTTTATGAGGTTTAATTTTGTAACAATACTAAACCGTAAAACGATATCAACATAATTTGTAATCACATGATAAGTAATATTAATATTTTTGTTAATAAAAGAAAATATTTTTACTTTCACTACACTTGAAATAAGGAAATTTATCATTAATCTTGATACCTATTTTAATTGTAACTTTCACTGTTATCATGTGTGGCCATGAAACCTTCTACCAAGAAAATTAAACTACATTTTTCTAGGGTTCGCAGAAGAACATATATACATCTTTCTTGTGATGATCGTATTTTAATATGTCACCATTATTTTGTCATAGATATGTAAAAAATTAAACGCATTTATTAATGATCATACATCTTTCATGAGCTACGAGCAAATACTTCAATAATTTTCCTATGTGATTTTATTTATCGGACGTATCTTAGAAGGCGATCAACAGCATTAATGATGACCAAATATAAATTAATTTTTCAATAAACTTCTTTTTAATTTTTAAGTCGAAATACGTCTAGTAGTGATACGTCAAAGCTATAAACTAATTTGATAGGACTTACAATTTTTCAACTGTATATATAATTTGTAAACAACCAAGTAATACGTGTGCGTAATTAAGCCAAAAGGTTAAAAAAACACACGTCGAGACGACGTCAATAAGTCCGAGCTGGTTTCGTACAAGATTAGTACATCCATACATTCATATTAATTATTGCACAGCCCAAAATGATAGCTAATTCTAAACTCTGACCCCCGCTCGCTCGCATACCCATCGCTGTTTCGCCACCGGCGTCGTTACGGTGCGCTAGCGCTAATCATTAATTTAACCGAATTACCTCTAAGCACGGGAGCTTAGGCCCGACTACCCATAAAGGCCGTGAGATGCGTTGCGTTTGTTCGATTTTGGCGTTATTTGTTTATTAAAAAAATATACTTGCGTTCGATTTGGGTCGTACGCGCCGGTCGCATACAGGCGATGAGTGCATAAATTAGTGCACATCGTTGACTAAACATCGTAAAGGAAGTTGTATGTGGAAAAATGGAAAGTTACAACTGAACTGAAGAAATATAAAAAAAACAAATATTGAAAAGAATACTGCTCTATAATAATCCTCAATAAATGGGCTGTCTAAAGAAAAAAGGTTTCTTCAAATCGAACTCTTAGTTGCTCAAACTAGAGCGAACATATTAACAATATTTTTAGCTTTACATTTCGCCTACAGATGAAGTACTACACCTTTAATTCAAAATTCAAATTCAAAATATCTTTATTTCATAGGTTACAAAATAACACTTGAAATACGTCATCATATTTTGTTACACTTACTGCTCGTTCGGAGGCAGTTTCCCTCAAGAAGAACGAGCAAGAAACTTAAGGGTAGCTCTTTTCTAATTTGCACATACACAGCCAAAACAAATGAAACAAATTAGAATGGCACAGCCCGGTAAGAGGTCAGCCGCTTATGCCCATTGATTTTTGTCTTCTAAATATTCTGAAATTGCATAGTACCCTTTTTACTGAGTGATTGTTTAATAACACTCTTAAATTTATGTAGGGGTAAATCTTGTATATCTACAGGAACCTTATTGAATAGGCGCACACAGAGCCTCTGAATGAATTTGAGACTTTACTTAGTCGACTAACATGTGAATTCAGTTTATTTTTATTTCTGGTATTGAGATTATGTCGACTACTATTTCTTTTAAACATTTCTAAATTTTTTTACATGTAATAAATTTTCATAAATGAATTGAGATGCCAGGGTTAAAATTCCAACTTTTATTTCCTAAGGGATGTACGAGGGTCCGAGCTTGTAAATTGCGCAGAACGGCCCTTCTACAACACAAAATTTTCTGAATATCCGGGGCGTTCCCCAGAGCAAGATACCATACGACATTAGACTATGGAAACAGCCAAAATAAACCAATCTGGCAGTTGACATCCGATAAATTTCTCATTTTTGACAGCATAGGCGGCAGAGCTAAGCCTTTTCGCCAACTTACTTATATGAGGACCCCATTGAAGCCTGTCATCTAAAGTAATTCCTAGGAACACTGTAGAATTAACAAACTCCAATTCTTTGTTACATTACTGAAAGTTCCAGATCCATGTCTTACATTTGGAGGTGAGAATCTCATACATTTTGTTTTATATTTCAGAAGTAAGTTATTGCAGTAAACCATTTCTCTACCTTAGAGATAGCATTGTTCACATCGTCATAAGTAGGCTGTTGTCTTTTAACTTTGAATAACAAAGAAGTATCATCTGCAAACAATACTATCTCATGAGCATCCTTAACAAAGGCTAGATCATTTATGTAGACTAAAAGAAAGGGACCAAGAATTGATCCCTGCGGTACACCCATGTGAACTATGGATCCCGACGATTTCTTACCATTGACATCAACCTCTCTGAACCCTGTTACTCAAATACGACTTCAGAGGTCGAGTGCCCGCCTGTTACTCCATAGTGACGTAGTTTCCCGATCAGAGTTTCATGATGAACACAATCAAAAGCCTTGGAGAGATTGCAAAATATGCTAATTGCATCTCGCGAATCCTCCTAATATTATTTTAGCTACGCTTTACTAAGTAATTTACTATTTTTCTTATTTAAACTATTATATCGATATTTTAAAATACGTTTTAATATTTTTATATATATACAGTACTTTATTTCAATTTAAGAAAGTAAAATTGTTAGAAAGTTGTCGTATTCATTTCTTTAGATTGTCCCAAAAAATGTTGCGTTAAAAAAAACAAATATCGTAAAAATATCAATTACGTTTCAAGTGATAATATATAAACGTAATAAATATTCATTAACAACCCTCAGTATCCTTTATCAGTTCGTTAGCGACTACGATCGAACATACACATAAAGCTTTGCGGTACTGTAGCTAGATTGATTTATGATTACGTTAGAAGATCATACAGCCTTACATGGATCTTCTCAACCTCGCAAGCCTACACGAAGCTTTTCACATGCGTTAACCGCCTTCATGGCTCCTCTCGAGTGGATCTCGATCATCTCGGTGCCGGTCACGAAGTCGTTCATTTGGCGCCGCGGCTACTTCGTCATGTCATTTTGCAAGCTAATTGCGATTGTGCGCGTACGCGCAGTGACGCAAGGTTACAATGTTTTGTGTTGGAATTTAGGCGGATACAATTTTTTGTTTATTTATATATTTTTTTTACCTCTACGGTATCATCATCAGTTCGGCTGTTCGTTTGTGTGAATTTAGCGGTGGTCGTAATTAACGTTTACACCTCGTTAATACGACACTTGTTTACGTTAGATATTTAACTGTTGATACGTCTCATATTCAATTCAATTATTTTTTAATTTTGCATAACATTTCTAAACTGGTACGTTGTTATTTTTCCCGTATAACTTTTTAGCCCTTGCCAGATTCCTGAATGAAGGGAATTGAGATTTGTAAGATTTTTTTTTCTTGATTTTTTTCATTGAATGAAAGTAATTTTCACTTTTATTAAAATCCATATTGAATTGCTACTGGAAATTATAAGACCACGAAATATTTACATTTTCAACAGTTATGACTATTTTTTCAGTGATTTTGCTTGTTTTAAATTAATAATAAATTTGTTTTGAATTAATTTTCGACACGCGTCTCTAAATAAATAAATATCCATATTTTAGACTAGCTCACGTACACGGATCCATACGACTTAAAAGGATGCTTAATATTTGTTTAGCGTTTCGCTGGCTGCGTTCGACCGCGCCTGCGGCGGTCCGTAAGCATTTACTATACGTTATTATGCCAAATAGGAACATTACAAAACACCTAAGCACGACCTGGTGATGCATGAGCTTGTAAAATATATATTATAAAGCGTTTCTAGTACTTATACGAGAATTTGAGGATTCATATAATCGAGTAATTTACATTATTGTTATGATCTTCGATGCGTTATCCCGTTTAACTTTGTTTAGTTTAATTCTTTAATAAACGGTTAAAAATAAATCTATAAAAACCTTTTTATTATAAATGATAGTATAAAATATGTCAAAAATGAACTCACCATCGTCAGAAATTCCAGCGGCCTCATCGCGAGCGTTCTGCTCCAGGGATTTCAGGATCGCTTCGGGGATGGGGAGAGTGGGCAGATGAGCACCCTGGGGCTGGTAGCCGTTCTCGTCAGCGGTGTAAGAGACGGCGTAATCCTGGCCATCGTCGCCCTTGTACGCGAAGCTGCCGTGCGAGTGGACGCCATTGGTGGCTACTCCGGAAGCGTCGGCTCTTATTCCATTGGAGGTTTCGAAGTCATAGGAGAAGCCTTCGGCGGTGACGTCACTGTTGTATCTCAGGATCTGAGCGCCGGCTTCGGCGGACTGGCGGTACTGCGCCTGACCCGCGTTGTACACGTTCCCAGAATGTTGGGTTTGGAAACCGCCTCCGAACCCAGACTGACCGGCTCCACCTCCGAAACCGGCTCCGCCGTGACCACCGGCACCTCCCGATCCTGCCCCGGAGCCGGCACCGAAACCGGCACCGCCGTGACCGGCACCACCTCCGAATCCGGCCCCGGAGCCGGCTCCGGCGAAACCGCCGCCGCCGCCTCCCGACCCGAACCCGCCGGAGGATTTGAAGCCGCCGCCGGACCCGAACCCCCCGTTTCCGGCGCCGCGGAACCCTCCGGAAGTCGGAGGCAGATAGGCGTTGTCGAGGCGACCCGCGGAGCACGCGCCCAACACGGCGGCGATCACCAGCTGTCGTGAGGAGAATATTAAACAATTTACAGAAATCATTAATTAAAATTCATATCGATCTATCTGTCCCGACATTTTAAATATTAAAATATCTTCGTCGATTAATACATACCAATTTCATTTTAACTAGACAAATCGGTATGTAACGTGTGACGCGTTATGGCTGTGCTCAGCTGCTGCCGGCGGTGGACTGTGCCTTCATCCGCCCCAACCACGCGTTATATACACGACGGGCGGATCGCTAGTTTACTTTTTGTCTAGCCATCTCAAAATGGTATCACGGCCGTTTCATAACCCCTCACTGCAAACTGCACCTATATCATTTTACCTGCGCCCGCGCCGCCCGGCCGGCTCGTCCGTCGATCTGTGCGTATATTATGAAAGGTCATAGCCGAATGGATCGTTGCGAAAAATCGGATCGATCGATCGTTTTCTGACTACAATGACTAATTGCATTTCGAAAATGAAAATCATGGTTTTATTGTAAACGTATAATGGCTTGCCTTGGACGTGCGCAATAGATTATTTGTTTAATGATCATATTGGCGTTATTTAGAACTTTTTAAAACTTTTAAAGTGACGTATTGTTATTGAAACACTAAGCCGTAAACACAATTCCTACATTATATGGAGCATGTAGTCATAAGGTTGCAGAATATAGACTTAAGTGGTTAAAATGTTTTTTTTTTTTTTTTGCATCAAGCGAAAGATGCATCGATTTTATACAGAAAGATACTTACTAATTATATAATTGTATTGGACAGGATTATATACAAAATGCAGTTTTCTAAAATAATTATCTGTGTTATTAAAAATTGTTTGTTAAAAAATAAATATACATGTTTTTAGTAAGTGTTGCTAGCTAAAGGTGTAATAAAAAATTTCACCGATCACTATATTGTAAATATTGACGTGCGTGCTATTTTCGATTAAGCGTACACTATCATATAGTACCTCTTGTAAAATGTAACTTTCTTGTAATTGTGACAAAATTATTGTTAATTAATGGAAAGTGTCCTCTAAATTAAATTAATAAGACAATATTTAGGAAAATCAATTGATGAAAATAATAATAACGGCATCCGTGACTTTGTTTTTTACCCAGGCTTCATTTACGACATCCACGATACCGTAGGCCTGTTATGTTGTTAATTCTAATGGTAAATTACCTAAAGCAAGGACGGACAGAAAAAAATAATATCGCACGCGAGAACTGAATCACGGAGATGCGTTTTGTAAGGAATTCGACTCATGTAGAGCTAACTCCAAGTTAAGGCGAAAAGAACGATTCTACGGTGAATCGTTTAGAATTCCATGGGGAAAATGGTGAACTATCCATTGCTATATTTAGATGGTGGTCCCATGAAAAATTGACTCAAAATGAATGTTGAAAAATCAACTTGGAAACTGCAATATTTAGATATAGAATAATATGAATCATTCGTATATTTATCATGAATGATGGTAAAGTACCTTGTTTGTTTTTTAAATTGTTACAAACGATATTTTTTTGTGATTGATAATATTTCACACAGATGAGCGTTAACATTATTGTAAAAATGTGTGAAACTTAGACAAAAGTCTTTCGCAATGTAATTATGAAAGAAAGTATTTCTAGTTAGTAAATTTTGTTATAATTCATGATTTGATAATTAATCTAATAAACTTACGCATATTCGCAACAAAAAAAAAACTATGTAAATAAAATAAGAAATAACTATTTTTGAACAACATAAAACTAAATGTGACATACTAGGTAAATAAAATTTTAACTATCTTCAATAATTACGTTTATAGGATTTGTTAAATTTCAAAATTATGTTAAAATTAAATCAGCATCGATTTGAAAAATGGTGTAGTTCATAAGCGCTAGTATTACGTTCAGCCTTAACACGTGATTGCTTCAAACAAATAGTGAGTAAGTAATGGCGTCTGTAGCATTTAACGCATTGCAAAAAGTTTTTTTTTATTACGTTATTCCATGGAGAACGTTTCGTAACAATGTACATTCGATAAGATTGATTTCAATGAAACTGCCACTTATTAAGTTAAATGTGGAAGCACATTTAAAATAAGATCCGATCATCAATTTATATATCTACATAAACAGTATAAGACCGATGGCTCATTAAAATTAGATCACCTTATTGAAACCCCAATCACATCGGCTATGCAAACTAAGATGATAATCAGATAAATTACACATGGAATTAAACCGACTACTGTTATTGGAAAGGTGGTAGTGTTGTAAATTTTTACAAATAATTTTAACAAATTTTGAACAAAGAGATTTCTTCAACATTATTGAAATTTCCAAACAAAAGATATAAGAAAGTCCATAAAACTTTAATTTTGACAGGTGAATCTACATTTAAACATATAGTATAAAAAATATGGTTTAAATCCCTACAGAGGGTATACCGAGTCAACTTTCTGGATGAGATTTACTACTATTACTGTCTATCAAACTTGTTACTCTGAAAGTAAGCACAATAATATTTTCTTAGCTTACATTTACATAACAATACATTATTTGCTGGTCTCTAAGGTACTTCTAAGGAATAGCCTTCTAATAATTAAGCGTAGTTCGCTTAGTAGCGATTTGCAATCTGACCCGCGATTTCTAGCGTCGATATAGTTATTAGGGTTCCATACCCAAAGATTGTCACCGGGACGGAAGCCTACGTTGTCCGTCTGTTCGTTTGTCTGTCGTCTGTCTGTCAGCGGGCTGTGTCACATGAACCGTAATAGGTAGACAATTGAAATTATCACAGAGTGTGTATTTCTATTGCCGCTATAACAGCAAATAATAAAAATAAACTTAAAAATTAAAGGGAGTCCCATACACGAAACGAATTTTTCTTGCGTTTTTCACTGGACTTTAATTGTGGAAGTGGACAGACGCGTGAAATGTTCACACGGTATATATTACTATAATCACAATAAAAAATAAATAAAATGCAGTTAAAAATTAAAAAGGGTATCCATACTGGAAACGTGATTTTCGGCCTTTCCTTTTTTTGATTCTAATTTTTATTCTTATTTTTAATTGACTACTTTTAACGAGTATATGGAATTCAATATTATACTCTGGTATAAAACCCTTCGTGTGCGAGTTCAAGTTATTTCGCAAGACTTCTATTAAACCATAAACAGTTTTTAAGACACCCATATAATGGAGGGCTGATTCTCTCTCGACAAACGCACGGATAATATTATAGTTACTAACTAGCCTCAATACAGACAGATTTATTTCTCGTTCGCGCGTCCTACGTCGAACGCCCTCGGGTTTTCGAAGTGAAAGTCATTCAGTGGGCTAAATGGACTATCAAAACTGGTGCTGCAGCTTAGAAAAAATGTGATCTATCAAAATATAATGAAAGGAAAAAATATATAAAACATTTTGTTATCTATTAATCGTAAGTTTCTCGACGAACTTGACTACGGAATTTTCAACGTACAAAATGGAATCTCGATCGGTCGGTTTTTCGCAAACTCGCCTTAGCCAATTTCGGAATACATTAAAAATCTACTTTACAGATAGTGTCATCTCTCTTTGTATCGACGGCGGCTATTTTGTGAAACACTTAAAATCTTTTGTCGGAATGCGCCGAGCCTCGGCCACCTTTGTTGTGGGCCGACGTGAGAAAGACCGCCGTGCGGCGTTTCAAGGGGATGTTGTAAACTTTGACTTATAAACTGATTAGTTGCAACTTTTACCGAGTGTTGTTGTAACCTGCCCGAGGCAACTATCCCGGTTCATCGCGTGCGCAGCGTAGAGAAGGGCAGTCATCCTGCCTACCGACGAACGAGGGTTATTGTGCGTAGGCGCACGTCTGAAGAGACCCTCTCGCCAATGTAAGCGATCTGACCGAAGTGTTGTAAAACATCCCCGATGGGATTAGACAAATGATACAGTTTTATTATATCATCAATTAACACACTTAAATATTTGCGTAAACAAGATCAGTGGATTATCTGTATTATGAAAAGAACTGACATTGGAAACATTAATCAATACTAATAAATAAGTAGTTCTGTATTCTACAAAGTGTAAGTATTACATCTATTTCTCTTTATTTCATTGCTTATCCAGTTTAAATACAAAATTATTTTCTATTATTATAATAGAAAAATTTCAAATCACTTGCAACATATTTTTGTATTGCTATCAATTATTTTATCACCTCAGTTAGAAAACCAGAATTGACATTTGTCTTGAAAATGATCTTACCTGAGGATTTTTATCGAAGATTTATAACATCCATTAATGTCGTCAAATGAAAAAATCACATTGTTTTATAAAATTTAAAAAAACGTATATTAAAATATATTT